>OVAX01000125.1:0-126714 GCA_900406405.1 Lepidium africanum | reverse complement strand
AATATGAATGCAAAATTAACTATATGAAAGCTATGAAATATGCTAATATGTAAATACATCATCTGCCAATTCTATTCCAACCCAAATAGCCTCACTTACAAGCAGCTTATAACGTTCTTCATTACTTGAAAAATACAATCAGTCTTGGCGTCTTCTTTTCTGCAGATTCAGACTTGACTTTTAAAGGCTTCACTAATGCAGATTGGGCATATTACAAGGACACTAGGAGATCCACATCAGGGTATTGTATGTTTCTTGGTAATTCTCTCATTTCATGGAAATCTAAGAAGCAGAATACAATGGCATTATCTTCGGATGAGTCAGAATATAGAGTTATGGGTTTTGGTGTGAAAGAAGTACAATGGTTAGAAATCTACTTGCAAAATTATAGTTTCCTCAAACAAAATTTGTAGCCTTCATCTGCGATTCTACAGTTGCAATACATATTGCAAACAACCCAGTGTTCCATGAAAGAACTAAACATCTGGAATTGGATTGCCACATTTTCAGAGAAAAGGTTCAAAATGGTCTTATAAAAACACTCCATGTGAAGACAAATCATCAACTCGTAGATGTCTTCACAAAACCTTTAGGACTGGGTCATTTTCATGAACTTATTAGGCAAGATGTCACTCAAATCTATATAGCTGACATCTTGAGAGGGGTATAAGATATATAAATTGGTTTAGTTCAATTAGTTTTGGTTTCTCGGTTTACTTATTCCATAAACTGGTTATTAGCTAAAGTCATATTAACATTCCTTATAAGAACGTTAGAGAATATCAAGCTTAGAGTTATCTATCTTGATTTCTTCATTCTCTCTCTAACAGAATTCATCAATGGAAACTTTACTTCCTTTTCTAGATCTCTTTTGTTTCTTATACTTTGCATAGTTCGCAAATTATATAATTTCATGTGGATTGTTGTAAAATTTCATGTAATACCTTGTTGTATTAGATAAAATACTTATGAGCTATTTGAAATAAAATAAGAACATCGAAAAATAAAATTATTTTGATCACTGGGTACATTTGGATTTAAACAAAATTAAATTTGTTAGTGTTGTTTCTATGAATCTCTTTCTTAGTGGGCATATAATTTTTCTTTTCTGTCAAAGCTTCGGAGGTATTTACAGTACAAAAGGAGAAGAGAAGAGATAATCAACAGCCATTATAATTTCTTTCTTCTCAATGATTCTTTCAGCTTTCTTATTGGTCTACTAGTTCATTTTAATCAATTGTTGGGTTTTAAGTTTGTCTTTTATTGCTAGATAAATCACATTTTCATTTTTTTCCAAAAAAAATTGGCTTAAAATTTAGTACTCGTGTTTTTCTTTGTTAAAAGATATTTTATTAAAATGATGGAAGTGCTAGAGCATGGGTTGCAAAGGAAAAAAAGGAGAATTTGAACAAAAGACAAATATACCTATTATTTATGTGTAAACAAACAATCAAGAATCAAATTGCTTTTATTAGATTAAACAAATAATTACAGAGAATTTGCTATAAATATCTACTTAGAACCGAAATGGTTTCTCACTCTCGGACTCAAACTAACTTGTTCTATTGTGATTGTGGATGAGATTATCCTCTTTCTGATCCGCGACTCTCGTCTTTATAGGTATTTTTCCTCTGTAATTCTGGAGAATATTCTGATTTCTTCATCATCGCCGGATTAGGCGATGTCTTCATATTCTTTTAATGCATCAATCAATCTTTGTGGACTGACAAGATTCTACATCTTTGATTGGTTAGCGCGCTGATTCTTCTTTCCCATAAGATATTATTTCTTTTGATAGCGAGTGCGCTGATGTTGCCCTGCTTTGTTGACTTTGGGTCAGCCTTCTTTCTTCCTATTGGATTCTTCTTTATTGAGCCTGAGGGATTTGAGTCTATCCATAAATAGTAGTCCCCCAGCTTCCTTATTCGAACATGGAAGAATAATGAGCAATTCAATTTCCTTTTCTTTGTTTTATTTGCATCAAAGTTGAAACCTTTCCTATTTTGAAATCAATGGTTGGATTTCACTATGTTATTAGATCGATGGTTGTTGGAGCTAATGTGTCTTTATAAAGCGTGTGGGTTAGTGGTTTCCAAGATATTCGTGCTGGCTGCAACCGTCGCTTCACCATCTTCTCACGCTTTTAACTTCCACTATATCTTATACGTAAGCATTCATACTTTCTTCATTTTTCTTTGTATCATGAATTTTCTCTCTTCTTCTTTTAATCTTCTTTTCAAATTTGTTTGATCCTCGACAATGTCTTCTAATTCTTCTCCCACCATTATTTGTTATTTTCTTAGGCGAGGCCGAGGAATGTCTCTTGATGGTTTGGAGGCATTTAAATCTCGCTATGGTCTTTCTTCTAATGTTGATATGTTGGATTCTCCTCAGGACTATGAACCGGATATGTATGTATGGGCTTCTATGGACTATTTTGATCGTTGTGGGTTGTCTTTCCTGATTCTCGAGTGCGTTTTCCTCCTTCTTGGGGAGCTTCGCGTCGCTCTCGGTCAGTTTTACCCTTCTTTTCTCCATCAAGTGTTGGTTCTCTTTACCTTTTTGAAAGTGAGGGGCATTATGCTAAGCCCTTGCTCGTTGCTTCCTATTTGCCCTGTTATTCAGTGCAAGCGTCAAGGCGATGCTTACCCTAGTTTCTGTACTTCTCGCCTATATTAGATCACTAGTACTCCAGAGTGTGATGACAAATAGAAAAAGAAAAGGTTTTGGTTTTGCAAGTCTCTCGCTACTCCTGGAGAGACTCCTTTTGATATCGTCCTCTCTTAGTAGGGCCAAAAACTTGGTTGGCCTCCAAGTGCGAAGATTATGTCAGAGCTTAGGAAGGGTGACTGCTCTTGGAGTTTTTTCACCGTTGAGAGGATTCGTTGCACTTTCAATTCATACTATGAAGATTTTTTCTAAGAGGGCTCGTGCTGTTCCGGGGAGACATGCGGAGAAGCGGCCTTTAGAAGCGCTTGACCAACCTACTATCGGAGTATATTCTTTGGAGGCCCTTTGTGGCCTAGTCATTCTTAAGGACTTCTCGATTTTGCTTGCCTCTAACATCAAGGAGAAAGTCCATTTTGGGATACTATGTCTGATCTCGGCTTGGTATGCCTCTTTGTTGTTTTTTTATGGTATTAATCATTTAGTTATGAAAAATGTTTCTTAGGTTGCTAGAGCCATTTTCCACTTGGTGGGGCAGTACAAATATCCTTAGGGCGAGATCTTGCCTTCTTCCTCCACCAGGGACAGTCGTTCTTCTGATGATCTTGTCATTTCTATAGCTCAAATGACCGAGAAGTCTAAAAAACTAGAGGAAAAGCTGAGATCGATGACAGCAAGGTGTACCTCTTTTGTCAAGAAGGTGGCTCACTTGGAGAAGGATAAGCGGGTATTGGCTTTTTCAAAATAGGAGGAGATTAAGAAGGTTTCGAGCGTAGCTCGCGCACAGATTGTGAAGTAATATTCAGGAGCCTTGGAGAAGGCTAAAGAAATCTTTTACTAGAATGTCAAAGAATTTGAATATGCTAAGGCTCTCACGGTTGTAAAGGTCCGCTTAGAGACTGTCATCTGCTATCGTGGTGGTGTTATCACCGAGGAGGACGTGGCTGACATGCGCCAGCGGCGCGTGGCTACCCGTGCTTATTTGTAGGTGGTGAGAGTCCTTGGACTTGACATCCATGACTTGGGCATAGGAGCTCCTCCAGAGAGTCCAACAATAATTTTTGCCTTCGACTTCAGATCATGAATCCTGCGTAGGCTCTCATTCTCTGATTCACTGTAGAATTAAATAGGAGTTTTGTTTTTTTGTTTTTTTTGTTTTGTAATTTTTTCTTTTTCTTGTAATACTTACAGCTTTTGGTGTCCGGATGAGCCTTTTAATGAACTTGTTTGTTTTATATTTTTATTTTTACATGAATTCAAGATTTTATTGTCTTTTTATCGTAGACCCTTTTGTTTATCTACCAAGTAACTGGATGGGATTCAGCCTATTTTTGATTTCATGTTATTAAGTATTTTGACCCGCACTGTTTTACGGGTTTTAGGCCTATTTATTCGGCCTTTTATTGTTCACCTTTGCTGCATAATTGGGTTTCTTATCTTTCGGTCTTATTGTTTATTTGGGCCTTTTGTTGTTCGGCCTGATTGTTCATTTGAGCCTTTTCTGGCCACGATTTTCTTTCATTCTTTTTTGGGCCTCTATGGGCTTTTTAGTTTTGGCGGGATTTTTAGATGTCGCTTCGTTTTTCTCCAAAATTAGCGTTGATTATGACAGTTTAGATTTATTCTTGTTGACGGTTTAAGATTGTGGGTTCCTGAAAGGTTTTTTCCCACTACTTGTTTCGCTTTGCAGGTTTTGAAAACATCTTCTCTAGGAATCTTTTTATTCCCTTCGTTCTCTCGTGGGTTTCTAGTTTTTCGCTTTCTGGATTTAATTTTTTATGAGCAAATTCAGGTGCGATTATACTAGTTTGGAATATTTTACCGCCGATTCGCTTTCTCTGGAAGGATATTTCAGTTGTCGCCCTTCTTCTGGGCAACAATTTTTTTACGCCGTAAGTGATGCTTCTAATTCTCATTGATGGGCAACAATTTTTTCATGCCCTAAGCGATGTAGCTTCTTCAAGTGGATCTAAGCATCCTTTTAGTCGCAAAAAGTATCTTCTGTTAAAACGAGGCTCCCAAAAGCGTGGGTGGTCCTCACCTTCAGTCCATTTTCACAAATGAGTTTTTGGATCGGTGGCAGGGAGGCCAAGGCATGACGTCTATCACTCTCGATGCTCCTAGAGATAAATCCCTTGAAGGTGTTCTTGAAGGCTATGCTTGCACCTTCGCTGTTTTCTTTGAGAATTTTTCTTTTTTCTTCCCACTTCCATGAGTTATAAGCCGAGTTTTGGCTGGGCTGGGTATGCCTTTATCTCGGCTCTGTCCTTTTTTTGTCCAGGTGGTACTAGGTCTTAACTTGCGTGCTATCGAGGTGGGGATTCCTTTCACGTCTGAAGACCTCCATCAAGCTTTTGGATAGTTTCCTCTATTTGTCAAATTGGAGACCTGAGCTGAAGGTTATCGATGGTCTTCCTAACACAGATTTGAATTGGTATCACAGTTATTTTTTCTTTAAAATTTCTCCAAAGACTATCGGGGATTCTCCTCATACCTTTGTTTTAAGAAATTGGCGGGATACCTCTAGTTAGGAGAATACTTCTTTCGAGTCGAGTTCCTTTTGTCTTGCGATCCTTACCTGTTTTCTTTGTCTTTGTTAGATGATTTTACTTTTCCTTAGGTTGAGGATTCACTGCGTTTTTCTAAAGTGTTCAGAGCGGACGATTGTGAGTGGGATTATTTTACTCTGACGCGTGTGGAGAGGTCCTTAATTGACACTTGGGACCATTATCTCAGTACTTGTAACGCATTGCTTCCTCCCACTAGTACTCTGGTTATTCCAACTTTGGTTGGATCTCCTTCGATATCTCTCTATCGCTGTGGAGACAAGTCTGTTTTTGATTTTTAGTGATTTGTTTGGCATAATCTCTGTTCAATTAACGTTCTTTTTTTGTGGCAGATTCTTCTTCTAATATCATTTGTGGGACTCTGCTACTTCGCTGGGAGCTTTGTTCCAAGCCTTCCCATGATATACCTTACTTTTAGTGTTAGGGACGACATGCCTTCTCAACCGAGCTCACCTCAGGAGAAGTTGTTTCTCCACGAGGGTGTTGTGGATTAATATCTGTATTCTTTTCATACTGCCAAGCGTACTCGCACTGAGGTGAATCCTAGCATAGAGCTCTCTTTTGGGGAATCTGGTGCTGTCAATCCTTCTTTGAATGGGTACGAATTTATAGCATATGGGGCGCCTTCGGAGATTCCCTAGTCCTTTCGCACGATTTGGAGGACTGATGGTCGTGAGCCAAATTCAGGTGTGATTTTTCTTCTTTTTCTATTTTGGACTGCATTTTTTAGCTTTACACTTCACTATGATATCCAATTTTTAGGTGGAGATGTTTGCAAATAAGTTATACTCTCTCGCTGAGAGGCTAAAGATTGATGCTAACACCCGAGCTCACCTTGAGGTCATCCATGCGAAGCTTTTGCAAGCCATAAAGTCCATGCGTGGCCTTAATAACAAAGTTGCGTGTTTGGAAGAGTCGCTTACGTCTGTGGAAGTTGACATGCAGTCTTTTGCTGCTATGAATGAAGAGCTTGTTGCCGAGGTTGCTCGAAAATACATAGCTTTCTTAGAGCATCTTGTTGCTTTCAGGGATAACATGGATGAAATCACAGGCAGATGAGTGCGAGACCTAGTTGTATCATTACGCGAACAATATTCACCTTATCAATCGAGTTCATGCTAGTAAACTGGTTCTTGCTGAGGAGCGCGCCAATCTAGTAACTCTCGAAGAGGAAGTGGATTCTCGTCTCAAAGAGCTGGAAACTCTTGACTTAGTTTGTGATATGATGTTTATGGAGCTAGAGAGCCGAGTTGCTTGTGATGGTGATGTATCTTCCAAGCTCACTGATGCCGTCGATATTTTAGGTGGTGACTGGGATACTATTGATGGTACTTCTGACGCTGAGGCTCAAGCGTTAGCCAAGGTGACTCTGGTGGTCCCTAGATCCACCTCGGTGGTTTTGGAAGATCTGACCGTCATGGGTCTGGCTACTTATATGAAGATTTATGCTCCTCTATCCTGAGTTTGCAGATTCGTTAGTCGCCATCGACTCCTCTGTCCTAAGATAGCAGATCCGTTAGTCATCATCTTCTCTTCTTTGAAAACTAGTGAGTGTTATATTTTTTTCTCTTCTTCTCTTAAGTTTAGTTGGCAAGCGCTCTTTGAATTTCCTCTTGTAAATTCTTAGTTGTCGTCGATTGGTCGGATTTGGTCTTTACGTTGTAAATTTGTTGCACGTTATCTTTGACGCCTATACTTGCCTTTCGGCTTTATATATATTTTTATTAAGATATAGATGGACTCACTTAAAGTGAGCTACCAACATATCCTAAAGGGATCAAGCCTTAAACGTAGTTAGATTTATTACATGTTTACTTTATACCGTTCACAGCGCGGCTACTCCCTTATTCTTAAAGGACAATATTTTCGTAAGTGAACTACTTTCCAAGCATTTACCACTACCTTCTTTGTCTTTGGCTCTTCCAATTGGTACACTCCGTTTTGTATGACTTGTGTTATGCAATACGGTCCTTCAAAGTTTTCTCCAAATTCGTCTGGTTGTCAGTTATTTTTCTTTTGGGAGTCTGTGCCTGTATATAATGATCTTCCATAAGAAGCTCTTCACGGTTTCTCCAGTGATCTGTGAATATGATTCTACCTCGATCCACTTTGGTGAAGTAGTCTGTGAGAATAAGTACGAACATGTGTTTTCCTATTCTAGATAGCTCAATTGGTCCGATAACGTCCATTGCCTAGTGCATGAAAGGGTATAGAATGGATGCTGAAGTTAGGGCTTGTGTGGGTTGATCTGTAGTTGGAGTGTGTTGTTGGCAAATTATCCCATCATTTGGAGTATTCCTCACTTTTTGGAATCATTGTTGGTTAGTAGTATTTATCACTTTATTCTGATGGCTAGAGCTCACCCTCTAGAGTGGCTTCAGCACGAACTTCATGAATTTCAAAAAGTAAAGTTTTGGCCTTGTCGGTGCTTGCGCATTATAAGTACGGGATACAAAAGATGCACTTATTAGCTGGTCTTGGATCAAGCAGTATCTGGCGCTCTGAATTTTTTTCTTCTGTGCTTACATTGGTTTTTCAATGTCTCGTGCTGGATATACCGTATGATTGGCTCCCTCCAGTCTGGTGCTGAGGTTGGCAGAACATCAGGATCAGACTGATCACTTGATTCTTGGTGTTGATCAAGGTTTCTCCTTGATTCGACTGCGATCACTCTTATTACTAGGTGATCTGATGTAGATGCTAGTGCAACTAAGGAGTCTGCTGCGGTGTTTTTTCCGAGGTATCTTTGTCAGTTCAAAGTTATTAAACTTCACTGTGAGTTCCTTCACCAATTGGAGAAAACTTTCCATCATTGAATTATGTGCGGTGTATTCTCTGTTACATTGACTAGCTACTAATTGAGAATCTGTGTAGGATTGGAGGGTTTTTATTCATATACTTATAGCGAGTTCCATGCCTGCTATACGAGCTTTGTATTCAACCTCGTTGTTCGAGGCTTTGTATCCTAGACGGAATGTTTGTTCTAAGATTTTTTCTGCCGGAGAAGTTAGCCGGATCCTAGTGCCTATTTTTGATGATGTATCATCGGTGTAAAGTTTCCATGGCAGTAGTATACTTGTTGGTTCGTTTTCAGGTTTCGTCAATTAAGCTACAAAATCGGAAAAGACATATGATTTTCGCGTTTTCTTGGCCTTGAACTCGATGTTATGCTCGCTCAGTTCAATCACCTATTTGGCTAACTATCCAGAGTGGCTAGGGCTATGCAGGATAGCTTGGAGTGGGTGTCTATGACAATGGTTATAGTGTGGCTTTGAAAGTAACGTCAGAATTTCTGTGCCACCGTCAATACTACTAATGATATCTTCTCTATGGCGGGGTATCTAGTGTTTACGTCTACTAGTGATATGCTGACGTGATAGATCGATTTCTACTCTCCATGGCCCTCTCGGACTAATACTCTAGTGATTGTGGCCTTTGATACTAGGACGTAAAGGTAAAGAGTATCCATGTTTTCTAGCTTTGCCATGATGGGAGGATTGGCCAAATAGGCCTTGAGCTGATTTAGCGCTTTATGGGATTCATCATTCCACTCGAACTTCTTGTTTGATTTAAGTAACTTGTAGAATGGGATACATTTGTCGGTTAATCTGGAAATGAAGCAATTTTTTGTCGCGATCCTTCCTGTGAGTCGTTAGACCTCATTTGGTGTTTTAGGAGCTATTGTCGATGCTAGCGCACTTATTAGCTTTGGGTTCGTTAATATTCCCTAGTATGTTACCAAATACCCTAAGAATTATCCTAATATGCCAAAATATCACTTTGTTGGATTGAGTTTCATCTTGTATTCATTCAAGATTTTCAACACTCAGCAAGCTATGACATGTGGTCATGTGGTCGAGTTGATATAACCAGTATGTCAACAATGTAGACCTCTATCGTTTATCCCAGCTGTGCTTCAAACATCTTGTTCACGAGTCACTAGTATGTCGCTCCTGCATTATTTAACCTGAACGGCATAACTTTTGTAATAGTACATTCCTTTATTGGTATAAATAAGGTATTCTCCTGGTCTTCGGAATGCATGGATATTTGATTATATAATCCAAAGGCCTTCATGAAAGATAATACCTTATATCTTATAGTAGCTTCCACCAACATGTCGATGTGCATGATTGGGTTTGCTAAGCAGTTTGTGTATTTCGTATCGATCCTAGCTTTAAAAGTGGCTCTACTTCGTCATTGACCACCTACCATGGCATTCCCTCGAGGTGTCAAAAATTTGACGCATTTATGGTAGGTGGAAGCCACCGCTTTTATCGTGTATAGCCATGGTCTTCCCAAGATTACGTTGAAGGAAGCTTATTTCTAGATGACTACGAAGCTGACTACTTTCCTGACTCTGCACGTTACTATAACAAGCCTAATAATTCCCATTGAAAGGCTCGTCTCTCCGGCAAAGCTGGTGACTAGGGTTGGTTCGCTTTATTGTCCTTGAACCTCATTCGCTTGAAGCTGTCGTAGAACAGTATATCTATGGAGCTTCTGGTATCAACTAGGATGCGCTCTAGCATGAAAGCTCCAACATCGAACTGGATTAACAAGGTGTCATCATGGGGATGGTTCAACCCTCTGCGTCTTCTACCCTAGCTTGGTGGTAGTCGCAAAATTTCTTCGGGTCATAATCCCCGTAACTTCTCGAGGTTCCCGTTCCATAGTTCTTCAATTTGGAAATGCTTTCCTTTTTCACATTCAAGCGCCTTCTCCTTATGGTGATCCTTCGAATTTTGTGGGTTTCCTTTCTTTTGGTTTGGAGGTTTCCAACCTTCCTGATTTCCTCCCAGTTTGCGAAATTAATTGAGCGACGAAGCGCGTTATCCAAAGTTGCTAGTTGAATCTGCATGAAATTCGCCCTAAACTGGGATGTAAGCCATAGTGCTGAATCCAGCGTGAGTACGGCCATCTAATCATCCACATGTATGTTCTTGGCCTTCACTGCTTTGAACTGATCAATAAACTAGTGTAGAGGCTCGTACTTTTCCTGCCTCATGCTCATGAGATTCTTTGTTGTCACGCGTTGCTCAATGAAGAGAGTACTGTTTAAGAAAACATTCTGCTAGCTCCTCGAACCCATCAATCGAGGGAAAATTATATAAAACCAAGATAGATTTTTATTGCGATTGGAATTGAAGGAATAATACTTGACTTATGGGAATAATACAGAAGAATGGAAAAGTTTTGGAATTTATGAAAGAAATCTTAAAGAATTTTGTAGCCTAATGGTTACAATTTTTTTTGGTAATATGTTAATATATTGAACCAAAAGATGAGGAGAAGATTCTAGAGTTCCTTTCTTACCAGATTGAGTAGAATAACCACTTGGAGTATAAGCTTAGAAATAGTGCACTCTAAAGCACTAGAAGGGGAGGCGGGTATAAGAGTAGCAAGTATGTAGCGAGAGGGGAGAGAAGGCATAATTCAACATAAGAAAAGATTCCCAATCCGAGCTGAGAAGTTACAAGAGAAGAATACGTGCAGATGTTAGTCTAGAGTTGAACCACATAACATGCAATTTGCGGGGATAAACATTCCCTAACAAATCAATCTGCCCTTAGTAGGAAATTGCTGAAGGGCTGAAATTCAATGGATGAAAGAGTAACGGTGAAATCCCTCATAAAACCATACAACCTTGGACCAAGAAAACGTAGGAGAAGGGGAACGGATATAGTTCCAAGTATGCTTGCTAGAAAAATATGGCCTGAAACTATCATTTCCATAAAGCCAAAAATAAAAGTCATTACCACTAGCAGATGAGGGATGAGCAATAGAAGTTAGCATAATTTGAAGAGAAATAACCAATTGGCTACGAGTTGCAGGAAGGTTCCAAAGCCCATTGAACACATTGTTGCTAAAAGTTTTATCACGTGGAATTCACAGCTGCCTTGGACCTATGTCACCAAAGAAATTAATCAAAGGTCCAATAGATAACTAGGAGTCAAACCAAAAACTAACACTAAGGCCATTAGTGACTTCGCAATGGCAGAAATTCTTGAGCATATGTTTTAACTACAACCAATTTTGGAATGTTCGGGAGAGGTGCTGAGAAGGATATGTTGTCTCAAACTTGTGACGCTGGAAAATATGTATTCGGGCCATGGCAACCCAAATACCTATAAGTCGAGAAGAATGACCATAATTGTTGATGAAAGGATGCCTTCAAAGTAGCTGACAGCATGATGCTTAAGCTCTAAGGACTCAGACAATTTCATGCCATCATTATCAGAGATACGAAATAAATTTGGTTCAAACTAAACATAGACATGAATTAAAGAAAACATAGACGAGACTTGAGGAAAACGTAACAAGTCATTAGTTACTCTTTGGAAATTTGTTGGACAATTATGCTACAAAATCTGGGTAGTGTTTTCTCTTAGTTTCTCTATTGATAAAGACTTGAAATTCCTATTGTGAAGGTGTAGTGGCTAAATCAAGCTCGAAAGTTGTAGATAAATTTTCAAAATTAGCATTTTGGTTCAGGATTTCCTGAATTGTGGTCGAGAGAGTGACTAAACCATCTAGTTTGTTAGCCATCAAAACGGTCATGTAGTTAGTTTCACCTTGTAGAGATTTTGGATATGTTGAGCGTGATTGTTGTGTTTAAATCTCCATGGAGGGGTTGTTTTTTAGGGAGTGAGTTTCCTTTTGATGCATATGAAAAGGTAGTGGAAAATACTATGTTGTGATTAATTCTTTAGCAGTTAAGACAAAACCGTTCAATCATCTCATCGTAGAAGAACACTTGAACTCTGTCTCCATTTTGAAACTTTACTCTTTTAAAGAATTTGAGTCTTTAAGCATCGTTTACTTTGACTCTGGCTCTCACCAAGGCTGGTTTAGATGACGAGGCTTCTTGAACATTAATCTCCAATACCTCTCTATAGTGTGTGCAATGAGATGAAGGGTTGTACCAGACGCATATGGCAAAGGCAAATCATGGATTTGAATCAACACTAGAACTTTTGGGAGAAAGCTCGCCAGTGGTTTATCCTCCTATCTTTGTACCACTATTAACCATCCATTATAGGTGATTGGCTGGTTGCGTAGAAACACTAACAAATCAACCTATGTGTTAAAAAGGAACTGCACAAAATCCCTATCAATAATCATGCCTTGAACCCTTGTTTTCATTCCCTAGTCTTTTGGGAAATCCTCAGCCATCTCTTGAATGTTTTGCTTTTCATAGTTGAGAGGTTTGGCGATAAGACTCATTTTGCTTCTTGCCATTACAGAGACGTATGCGTGGTGTGGTATCTGAATCTCCTCGTCATAACGTCCCAAATGGAATTGATTAATTGTTGCCCAGAGATTTGGAACCACTATGTACTGTTTGTTTGTAGTTTAGATTTTCTCACTATAGAAGAAAATAGAATTCTCTTTTAAAGAGCAAAACCAAAGACAAGTAATAATTACTTTTAAACCACGTGGCTGGAGGACTTGCAACGTCTCTTTTTACATGGTAAACGAGTCAATGCATGTAGATGTTTTCGCCGCCAAAATCTTTTGGTTATGATCTTATTCTTTTATCCAGATTTGAGGCAAAATATTTGATTGTCAAAACCAGCCAGGTGTCGTGTTTATCACTGGCTTGGTTCACCGGTAGAGAGAATAGCCGCAATGATCACTGTGTATTATAAGGTGACTTTGGGTATGATGATGCATATCCTAAGAGGATTCGCCAATGTGAATCTCAAAATTGAAGTTGTGGTGAGTAAGAGGCGGTTAAAGTTCAGGTAATGGGCTAAAGGGGAATGAGAGTTAATGAGATGTTTAAATAGGCCTATGTATGTAATCAATGGACCAAGAAAGTTGGAAAGGAGTTTAATTAGGCGGATAATGATGAGGTGAGTAAATGGTACGATGAGGATTAAATGAAGGTATGGTTTGAGTAGGTGATCATTGCCGTGATTAATTCTATCTTATGGGTGTACCTGACTATTGATCATCTCCGTTGTTATAATCCATTATTGTACTGTTCTGTCTTGTAACTTTTTTTTGGGTGGTGGACCATTATGTGTAGAGTTGGCTGCTACGGCAGACCGAAATGTTTGGTACAACTTGTTGAAAAACACGAGTTGTATATGGTTGCTTTCTGTGTTAGGATATATTACTTTAATTAGGCTAGAACTTTAAGCCTCAATGGGCAGAATTGATCTCCTCACTGAGTATTTTATATTCATCCCTCATTTTTCCCTTTTTCCAGATCAGTTCGAGGTTTGTGAGTAGAGCTAGTTTGAGTTTCCGGTTTAGCTAAAGTTTTTATTTTATTATTTCAGTGACATTTTCCTTAAAGTTATTTCTCTTTATTCTAAACATTTATTTTATTTAATAAATTTATGTAAGATTTTGAGACTATTTTCGAATTTAATTAATAAAGTATAATTTTTGGCATTGAATAACACCCTGTCTCCAAAATTGATCTTGTGTATTATTATTATTATTATTTTTTTGCTTTTTTATCATTCTTTCATTAAAATCAAAATTTTATTCGATAGATGTTTGACTGATTTTTGGATGCAAACACTGTAAGACACATCTGGCTACTTATGAAGACATCATATCTAAGGTTTTATCTGTTTACCCGTTTATCTCCCTTTTCAAAATTTATGATCTTTTAGAAGATTGTTCTTATGGTTTGTAGTGTTGTGATTGATCATTTTTTTTGTTCTGCACGCTCCTAATATTTGTAAGGAGTATAATGTTAGATGATATATATTAGATGAAGTTGTATTTGTTTATTTTTAAGAATTATATTTATGTTTTGGTTAAACCTTTATAAGAATTAATTAATTCATCTTTAATCATATTTTTTATTTTTGTGCCGTATCTACTCTTGGAGATGTGATAAGTTTGTAATTTTAGACCCTAAACATAACGTTATATACTCCTAAACAGCTTGTGAAAATAATATTTTTATATATGGGATACCGATGACAAAAAAAACTCATTAGGGTAGTTGAGAAGGTTACAACCATATTGCTGAAAGTTTTTATTTTTGTTTTTATAAATAATGTGAAGAGATAATCATATGTACTTCTATCATTTCTTAACACAATTATTGCTCTGAAAGATGCTTTTGCATTTGTTTTGAGAACTTTATAGGGTACAAAATCTTTGTAATAAAAAACTTTACAGCATGCAGTAGAAAATATGAAAATCGCGATGGTTTGCAAAAGATGAAGAAGAAAATTATATATATGTAGGAGGTTACTAGGAAGCAAGAAAGAATTAATATTGGGATAAAATCACTTACATGTTCAAGGATAAGCAACAACGTAATACAATTTTAATCATCAGTCATCTTATGTTTGTTTTCCTTTACTTAGTTTTATAATTAAATATATATATATATATATGTATATATAAAATAAGATCGGTACCATTCCCTTTATTGTGTTTCTCTCAAAATTTGGCAGAATCTTTGATGATTTGTGTGTATATCTAGATGTCAAAGAGACTTATAAACATGATGAAATTTTCCGTAAGGGTCCTGGTTTTTGTTTGAACCGTCACCACTAACACCGTTAAGGTTTTGTTTGTTCATTTTCAATCCTTTCAAAACCTGTCCAACATTCTATATAAATCTTATAAAATAATTTTTAGAAGGTAACACCACACCATAGCGTGGATATTTACCTAGTATGATCAGTTTTAAAGAAACAAGAAATTTGGTTTGAATTATGAAGATTATAGTTACTTTAAGTTGAATTACATAAAACATATTCAGTTTATGGTGTACTCTGAAGTAAGGATTGGCGAAGCGGCTACCCAAAAAATTTGTAATATCCATGATTCGCTTCGATCTAAAAATTATTTACTATTTGGAAACTCGGATATCTGTATTTTTTCAAAGATTCGCAAATAATCCTCTATGATCCGTTTTTAAGCAATTAACAAAGATATAATACTGCAATATCACAAAAATAAAAAATATATATTTTAAAAACTAATGTCAATAGAAATTTCTAAACCCAAAATAAATCTTTGTCAATATAAATTTTTAAAAAGGAAATATAGCTATAAAGGACTTTTAATCAATTAGTTCCAAAAACTAAACTTATAATATATCACATGGCAAAAAAGTTATAAAGCAATAAAACTTAATTACATGCTACATTTTATTCATCTCTAACCATATAAATATGCACAACACTATTTATATTATAATATATGTATATGTAATTAAGATTTAGATATATATATATATATTTATTGAGATACGAATAAGAGCGGATATCCGGTCTTTTGCAAAATGATATCTAATATTTTCTTTGTTTTTACAAATATTAGATTTTACTATTTGTTTTGTACCAAAACTTTATATATATATGGAATTTTTGGATTGAATTAAAGTTAATACCGGATCAAAATGAATTTTATGGATATTTTGTCCACCTAGTAGTCCGAAGTCCCAAAAAGTGCATAGTAGTCCGGTATGAACATATATATAGTGCATGATAAAATATGCAATCAGTTTTTTACCAAACTGATATTTTAAATTTTATTTTAGAAATAATTGTATGGAATAACCCTTTTTAAGTTTGAATCGCCTAGAATACCCTATTTTTCTATTTTGCAAACTAACCCTTTTGACATTTCTCTCTCCTACTCACTCAAAGAAAAATTACAAATTTACTCTTTGGATAATTCAACAAGAAATTTAAACTTATTATCACAAAACTGGAAGTCTCCTCTTTGCCTTTTTAGTTTCTCTCTTCTTCTTTTTTTTGTATGACAAGCACTCTCTCTCTCTCACTCTCTCTCTTGATTCTTCCACTACAATCTTTTACCTTCTTCTTCCGTTCTTACTCCCTTCATCTCCCAATTAGTCTCCATCCACTTTGCTTATTCTCCATTTCGATTGCCACTTTCAATCTCCTTCTTCCAACATCGCCACGAGTACTCCAATCGACGATTTCACAGGCAAGTCTAGGTTAATACCTATTCTGATTCCAACCCCATTTCCGAATCCGATTTCGCAGGCAACCTATTTTAACTCTCTTTGTCACTTACTGAATCATAGAGTTTTAATCGTTTTACATCTCATATATATATATATATATATCCTCAACATCTTTTCTTGTTACAATTTCAACAATGCTCTGCTATGTTTTTCATATATTTTCTCCCTTTTTTGCGTGTTTTTGTACGATTTCATGAGTTTAATAGTCTACTAGGGGACATCTTGTAGAGAGATGTCCATATCGGCAGTTGTGTCCTATATAATCATGTTATGGACATTATTCATAGATATGTCCACATAAGACACAATGTCTTTAATAATACAAAGTTTGCATATAGATCTCAAATTCTCTTGTTCATTATGCCTTATATATCCACTGTGGATACAAAACATCGATTCATTGTTGACATAAAGCATCGACTATGTCTCACATGGACATAGTTCTATATATTCGTAACAAGTTTCATTTCAAAGATTTTTACATTCACTGTGGACACACTCGATGTTATTTGTCTAACAAGGACATCGTTCTCTTTTGTTTTTAACATGTTCATATTGAATCATCATGTGTTTTTCTACATCTCATTTGATTTGATTGTTCACTTCTCTTCTTTTTCTTGTTGCTTATAACAGACTCATGATGCCTAGAACCAGAAAAACTCCCAACCAGAAAATGGAGATTTTAATGTGGAATTATTTAATAGGTCTCTTGATTGCACTCAAAACACTCGCGAAAGAGATTATGGTCCGATTTCGGTCAAATTCATTGACCTCCACGCTGTAGGTTTGGTGATGAATGAGCTCAACGATGTTATGGTGGGCGAGCTTCGTTTGGAGTTTACTATAGACGTATACGAGGAATTTGTCCATCCTTTCAGAACTTGAGTTGTTTTGTTTATTTCTAAACTTTGCATTTGGTTTTACCTCTACACTAAGATTTATCTCCCTCTATTGTTTCTTACTTTTATGTTTTATCCTTTTCTCCATTTCTAAACTTATGAATTATTTCACACTGTATTCTTTGTTTTAGACATTGCTCATAAATCCAATTATCTGGAAACAAACCTTAGTATTATTACCATGATTGTTGTCTTTCGTGGACATCTCAACTTTGTTGTCCTTCGGTATATTTGTCCATAAAAACATATTAGTAGTCATCATTAAAACCATAGCATGGCTTTGAAATTTACTCTTCTTACAATCTATATACGCTCTCTGTCTGCCTAAATACTCTTGATTACTCATTCGTCATGGATTACACAAATACTTTTACTCTCTTTGCAATTAACTAGTCATGTTTTTCAGTTGCCTCTCTCGGCTCGAACCCAGATGGTAATCGGTGCTTGGGCTGTGGACACAATCTAGTAACATGTAAAAATCCTATTTGACATATGCGATGCTCCATTTCTATTTACCACTTTTGTTGTCCCTCTTTAATATTGATATTGATGCTTTTGTGATGAATTTGTTATATGAAAAATGTAATTGCAGCAATTGGGTAATCAAGACTGCCTGAGATCACTTGAGTCGATTGCTTTGGCCAACAGTTTGATCATACATTTTGGGACATTTATCTTGATTTGTATTTTCTAAATTTACTTTTTAACTGTTTAAAATATTTTTTTCTGTGTGGTGAAAGCTGTTTAATATGTTCTTGAGATGTTCTAGGTTTGTTAATATTTAGAGTATTTAAAAATTCTATTATTGTTCTTGATGAAATGTGGTTTCTTAAGGTACTCATATACGAATAAGGAAGTTGCAATACTAAACAAGTGAGTTCTTGCTGCAAACTTTATATTTATTTTTTGGTTTATTATGTGAAGAGTTAGTTGCAGACAGAGACAATGTAGTACGCTTACTGTAAAATTGAATGATTGATTAACTTCTAAAGTTTGATATAGATATGTTACAGAGCTTAAAACATTTATTAAGTTATTTGAAATAGGTCACCATTGATGATGGTACAAAATCTTCACTTACCTCTGCTTATGTAATATTTATGGATAATGTATATCAATTTGTATGATTTATTTTGTTTTCCTCAGTGATTTATTATTGCTACAAGCATTGTGGTGAAATATTGAGTGTTATATTTCCATCCCCTCCAGTAAAATGTGAGAAGACAAAACATTTGCATTTGTTCTAAGAATCAAAGTTCTAAAAATTTCATAGAGGAAGTTAAAAATTGTTTTTGATAAACAATCTCGGTAGTTTTATTGGTTTCCTTTTATAACCATTCTTCTGTTGTAATTTATCGTAAACCTTTGATTACGCCACATGCTGTTCCAAATAATGGTTTGGTGTTCAAAGTGACTGCAATGTTCTCTTGTGACGAAATATTATAATCATACATATAAGTTCATACAATAGTTCTGTTTTCAAAGAGTAAATTTAACATAATAGTACAGTTCTGTTCGTTTATTTATTGATTAACATGAAAAATTTATTCAAAAATTATAATATATATATACATATACATATAGTATAAAAACTACTCTTCCTTTCACATTTGTACATTTCAAGTTATACAAATAGAGAAATAAAAAGTGATAAGAATAAAACAAAATTATTCTCAAAGGGCGATGTATATATATATATATGTACATTGAACAAATACCGGGTATATCCCCTAGTATGCCTAATAATCGGTTATTTCAGAAACAAATTAATTCGGGCTTATAGGCCCAAATTACATTTTTCTGATTATATACGAAATAAAGAACGTCTGTGAGTCGTTTCGTGCGCTTTCGGAGAGACGACGAACAGCTTCACTTGTCAGCTCAAGGTTTTCCCCACCTGAAAATTCATTTTTGTTTCGTCTTTTGGAGACGGATCTCTGACTTGGTAAAGCTCTCTCTCTGTTTCTTTGTATTCTTCACTGATGGATCGTTTTTTAGCTATTTAGGGTTTTGTTAAAACTCTCGTTTGTTTCTGGGGTGCATTTACTAGTAATGTCGCGGATTTTTTCTTTATTTTTCCTTGCGATTCGGGAAATTCTTAGCTTCATCTGCCAATTTACGAATTTCTATGCATGCGTTGTTTGAGTTGTCATGAATTCAGGATGTTTGAGTTTTTGTTTGTTCTTGCCTGAGTTTTGATTTTAGGTTCTTACTCCTTTACTAAGTTGGATTTTAGTAATTCTTGTTCCTTTTGGTTTACTTGCTTGTGGGTTTTGTTAAGTCATGGAATTGAAGGTTATTTACTCAAATTTCTGCTACTTTTGTCTTAGTTTGCTTGAATAGTTTCTGTCTTTTTATAGTTTTCTTAATCCATATATTTATATTTATTTTCGCGCAATTATTTGGTAGCAAATAGTCTAATCTTTAAGGATTTACTGTTCTCATTTTTATTTTTCAATTGTATAATCAGTACTTGCATGCTCAGGGATTTCTTATGTGATGGTGTAAATTAACTAAGGATGACATCTTCGCATAATATTGAGTTGGAGGCAGCTAAGTTTCTGCATAAGCTCATTCAAGATTCTAAAGATGAACCTGCAAAGCTAGCGACAAAACTTTATGTGGTAATGTAGCATAACGTGGCGTATACTTATTTGTAGCTTTGATCTTGTGCTTTAACTTTGTTTATCTTTTGGTTACTCTAGATATTGCAGCACATGAAAACCAGCGGAAAGGAGCACTCAATGCCGTATCAAGTCATATCTAGGTATTGTTTTAACTTTACCCTGTCTTGTATTTTTGCCAGAAGACTCACTTAATTCATTCACGGCTTGGTATTCTGGGTCTTTCAGCCTCAAGCTGTATCTCATGCATTTGAAAATTATCACTCGTGTTCTTGTTTTCTTCTAGCTTTACTAATAAACTCTTTCTAAAATCCCAAGGGCCATGGACACTGTAGTCAATCAACATGGTCTTGACATTGAAGCTTTGAAGTCTTCGTGTCTTCCTCATGCTGGTGGTACCCAAACGGAAGATTCTGGATCTGCACATTTGGCTGGTATAGCTTTCTCTCCTTCGATTCAGATTAGAGTTTTGTTTATTATGTGGAAACTTTGGCTTTGTTCTTTTTTTTTTTGTTAATCTTGCATCAATGTGGAATACAGGGTCTTCCCAAGTTGTTGGAGTTAGCAATGAGGGCAAAGCAAGTTTAGTTGAAAATGAGATGTCAAAATACGATGCATTCACTTCTGGTAGGCAGCTTGGTGGATCAAATAATACTTCACAAACCTTTTATCAAGGGTCTGGAACTCAAAGTAACAGATCATTTGATCGTGAGAGTCCATCCAACATGGATTCTACGTCTGGAATTTCTCAATCTCATAATAGGAGTGAGACAATGATTCAGAGAGATGTCAAGTCAAGTGGAAAAAGAAAGAGAGGTGAATCATCACATTCATGGGATCAGAATGTGGATAACTCTCAAATATTTGATAACCACAAGATTGATGATCAAACTGGAGAAGTAAGCAAAATGGAAATACCGGGTAATTCAGGTAGGGATAGCTTCAACATTGTTTCTTACAGAACGAAGCATACTTATTTTAATTACAAATATATGAAGCACCCCACTAATTTTAAATGTATGCTTGTTTACTGGTTAGCTTATTTGTATATCTTGTTGCCACTAAACCTCAGGTGACATTAGGAATTTGCATGTTGGGTTGTCATCAGATGCATACACGACTCCACAGGTACATACCTTAATGATATTAAGTTTCTCAAATTCTTGAGATTGAATACATATAGTGTGGATGACATTTTGTTTATGAAATCACTTTGGTCTTCCCTGAGTCAGACAGTTTCTAATACATTGGGACTTTTTCCAAAAATATAATGTTAATTTTGTACAAGGAGATACAGTGCTGGCGCACGCTGGGTTATTCTCCAACACTTGTTTCTCTTATTATAAAGCATTTGATATATTTTTGTTAATTATCGAATATACAAAAATACTGCTTGGATTAATTTAGTCTGACTTTGGCTCTGCAAAATGTCCCTTCTCCTTTTACTTCTTATCTAAAATACCTTGTTGGAAATAATGCCCTCTGTATGACATCTTATTTTCTATAGCAGTGTGGCTGGCAGAACAATGAAGTCACGGCAGTCAGGCCTCCAGTTTATAAAGAACCTGGAAATAATGTCGCGGTAGAGGGAATAATGCCTTCAGGCTCACCTTTTAGAGAGCAACAACTAAAGCAGCTCAGAGCCCAGTGCCTTGTGTTTCTAGCTCTTAGGTATTTTACAGTCTCCTCGCCCCTTGTTTAGTCATTTTGGCGCGGCAGTTAACTCCAAAAATATCTGGTTAATTTTCTTTTCTTAGAAATGGTCTGGTGCCGAAGAAACTACACGTAGAGATCGCCCTTCGAAATACTCTCCGTGAAGATGGTAATAGTGATTTTCACTTATGTTGTTTTCTAATTTTATTTTACATGCTTTCCTTTAAATCATAATTTCCCCCAATCACAGACAGTTTCCGCGGAGAATTGTTAGATCCAAAAGGGCGAACACATACTTCCAGTGATTTAGGTGGCATTCCTGATGTCTCTGCACTATTGTCGAGAACAGACAATCCCACTGGAAGATTGGAGGAAATGGACTTTTCATCCAAAGACACTGAGAAATTACGATTCGGGGAAAAAAGTTTGTCTAATACTGTATTTGCTGATGGCCAAAAGCTTCTAGCATCTAAAATTCCAGGCTCTCAAGCACAAACACAGGTTGGTGCTAGTCAGTCTCAACTGGCCTTTTCCTCTGGAATGACTAGACACACTCCATCGGAGATGGTCGGATGGGCTGGAGTCATCAAAAATAATGACCTCCCTTCTGCTGTTCAACTAGACGATTTTCATGCTTCAGGTTAGTGGACGACCTTAGATAAGATCTTTATTTTTTGATTATGGGTCTTTTCCTTTTGGAGTGGAGAAGCGTAAATTAATATGGCAGCTAACTCTTAAAACATGTATATATGGGGCACATTACAGATCAAGAGGAAGGTAATTTGCAACAACCACCTAAGTACACCATGTCACAGAAATGGATTATGAGTCGACAGAATAAGAGACTATTGGTTGATCGGAGTTGGTCTCTTAAACAGCAGAAAGCTGACCAGGCAATTGGTGCACGGTTCAACGAGTTAAAGGTTTCTCTCTAGCCCCCTTCCCTTTTCTTATATTTCTTCTTCCAGCTATTGGTGAATACCTTTTTGTTTTCTCGATTTATTGATTTTTTCCAGTTGTCAACTCTCTGCATTATGCTGGCGCTAGTTGTTTGTGGTGTTTCTTGCTTTCCTGTGTTCTTGATCTTGTAATTGGAACAGATCAATCATCTTATTCAATTATCTAACTTTGGATATCTCCTAATCTGCAGGAATCTGTGAGTTTGTCAGAGGATATATGCGCAAAGACCAAGAGTGTAATAGAACTGAAAAAGCTCCAGCTGTTAAATCTACAACGGCGGTTGAGGAGGTAAGTGTATGCTATTTTCTTAATAATATTATGATGGAGATGTTTTCCTTCTTATACCTTAAATAAGTCAAGCTGACAGGACATACTAGTAGTTATTCTTAATGCAAACTTTCTTTTTTATCTGTAAACAAGTGCATATATATCTACCCTGTTGAATCACCTCTCAGCTGCTAGTTTTATGTTGACTTATTGATGCAGTGAGTTTGTTTACAACTTCTTCAAACCTATTGCAACTGATATTGAGCATCTCAAGTCGTATAAGAAACACAAGCATGGCCGGAGAATTAAGCAGCTTGAAAAGTATGAGCAGAAGATGAAGGAAGAGAGACAAAGGAGAATTCGGGAGAGGCAGAAGGAGTTCTTTGGGGGGTTAGAAGTTCACAAGTATGTGCAATTTGTATTCTGACTTAATTCATTCTTCTTTATATCCATCTTCTTTTGCATGCTCTCTATTTAGGCGAATCAATTAGTAGCAAATATGTTTTTAATTGCTCTTTACTTAGATTCTTGTTTAAAACCTTGTTTTAGGGAAAGACTAGAGGATTTGTTTAAAGTTAGGAGAGAAAGGTTGAAGGGTTTCAATAGGTATGTGAAGGAGTTCCACAAAAGAAAGGAACGGCTCCACCGCGAGAAGATTGACAAAATTCAACGTGAGAAGATTAATTTGTTAAAGATTAATGATGTGGAGGGTTATCTCCGCATGGTGCAGGTTTGGTCTCTGAACTGAGTATGGAAGATTTAGTTTTATATTGGCTTCTTCTGTACTGGTGTCTTATAAATGTTGCTGTATATGTAGGATGCCAAGTCAGATCGTGTAAAGCAACTACTCAAAGAGACTGAAAAGTACCTTCAGAAACTTGGCTCCAAGTTAAAGGAGGCAAAATCTTTGACTAGTCGATTTGAGAATGAGGCAGATGAAACGCGTATGTCAAATGCTGCTGATGATGAAACTCCGATTGAAAATGAGGATGAGAGCGACCAAGCAAAGGTAATATCTTTTACCCCCAAGAGTCCTTTCATTGTATTTTTCTCAGCTTTCTTTTAACTATTTCCCTGGTTATGATACATGCTATACAGCACTACCTGGAAAGCAACGAAAAATACTACTTGATGGCTCACAGGTATATTCCTGCCTTCCATATTTACTATGTAAACATCACCCATAGTGACACTCTTTCGTTTAAATTTTCTGTTTCGTTTGTGAGTTGTCATATTTTTTTGCGACTTTGTTATTGTCCAAATGGTAGTTTGTTTATATATAATTTCATATATTGTTATCTTCCTCAATCATTTATCTTTTGCAGTATAAAAGAAAATATTAACGAACAGCCAACGTGCCTAGTGGGTGGAAAGTTAAGAGAGTAAGTTTACAATACCCACCTTACCATACATATGAGAATCATTTGGTAATCATTTTGCGTGGGATATTTACAACTACACAACCTGACATTATAGGTATCAAATGAATGGCTTAAGGTGGCTAGTTTCACTGTACAACAATCACTTAAATGGCATTCTAGCTGATGAGATGGGTCTCGGGAAAACTGTTCAGGTATTCGATGCCATCCCATCTGGGATATAGGCACATCATGAGACTTTCTTGTAAGATGCCTTTGTTCCCTAAGTGTTAAAGATTTTCGTTTTTGTAGGTTATTTCTTTGATTTGCTATCTGATGGAGACAAAAAATGATAGAGGTCCCTTCTTGGTCGTTGTACCATCTTCGGTCCTGCCTGGTTGGCAGTCAGAAATTAACTTTTGGGCCCCATCAATTCATAAAATTGTTTACTGTGGACCTCCTGAGGAGAGGCGCAAATTATTCAAGTACAGCACTACAAACAGGCAAATTTTGTTTTTGTTGTTTTATATATCCCAAATGTTAACATTCGCCGTCACCTTTTTCATTTTAGGGAGCAGATTGTTCATCAGAAGTTCAATGTTCTTCTGACGACATATGAGTATCTAATGAACAAGCATGATAGACCTAAATTAAGCAAGATTCATTGGCATTATATTATTATTGATGAAGGACATCGCATAAAAAATGCATCCTGCAAGTTAAATGCAGACCTTAAACACTATGTTAGTTCCCACCGACTCCTTTTAACAGGGACCCCATTGCAGGTACAGTTTCTTCCCATCTCCTTTCTCCTCATCTTGATATTGATTCATACTCTCAATTTCACAATCATGTTTGCTGCTATTATCTGTTGTTGAGATTGCCCATCATCTCATTATTTTACATCTTTTGTAGAACAACCTAGAAGAACTATGGGCTCTGCTTAATTTTCTACTGCCTAATATATTCAACTCGTCAGAAGATTTTTCACAGTGGTTCAACAAACCATTTCAGAGCAATGGAGAAAATTCTGCCGAAGAGGTAGAATTGACTTTTTGATATTTAAATACTAACTAGTGTACACTTGCTAAGACATCGTGGTTTAACTGTACACAAATGGTATTAGGCGTTGCTATCTGAAGAGGAGAATCTACTCATCATCAATCGACTTCACCAAGTTCTTCGACCATTTGTGTTGCGTCGGCTGAAACATAAGGTTCATAACATAAGTCTCCTTTCTGTCCCTTTATTATGTTAGGGATATGGAAGAATTTTATACAGTGCGATTATCTCAGTTATTTTTTCCTTAAGATTTACTTAACATGCTCATAATTGTGTCGACTAATTTTATATTGATAGGTTGAGAATGAGCTTCCTGAAAAGATAGAGAGATTGATCCGGTGTGAGGCTTCTGCGTATCAGAAGCTGTTGATGAAGAGGGTTGAGGATAATTTGGGCTCGATAGGAAATGCGAAGGTGTGTTTCATGCTCCCGGTGTTGGCAGTTTTGTGATAATGTTGAGTTATTTCTTAATATATATATATATATATATATATTTTTTTTTTTCACAGTCTCGTGCAGTGCACAACTCAGTAATGGAGCTTCGGAATATTTGCAATCATCCATATTTAAGCCAACTGCATGCAGAGGAGGTAATCGTTTTCATTCTCTCTTGATATTATCTTATATGTAAACCCACTGATTCACTGGTTAGCACAGTACGCAGAATCCTAATGAAGTGCAGTTCACTGTTTTAGGTTAATAACATAATTCCAAAGCATTTTCTGCCCCCAATTGTAAGACTGTGTGGGAAGCTTGAAATGTTGGATCGGCTTTTGCCTAAACTCAAAGCAACAGACCATCGGGTAATGATTTCTCTCTTCTACCTCATGGTAATTGGATAGTTCTGATATGTTGTGTGCTTGAGTACCTTACACTGCCTTCGCTCCTGAAGATATATATTATGTCTATCATGAAAAGTTTTTGAAATTTATTTAATTTTGATGAAGTGTTACTGTTTTTTCCACTGGACTGCGTTAATTTTCAGCTAGTATATTTCCCTTTCTGTGGTTGCTTACACATTACTTTACGCAGAAATTCAAGACATTAACTGTACAATTATGTGATTGACAAATAAAAAAACACTATACAATTATGTAAACTCACAAATATATCATAATTAGTCACATTTTTTGCTAAGTTTTTATGCAGAAGCTTATAGTTTTTACTCTTATTTTTGGTATGCGTGAATTCTCACAGGTTCTTTTCTTTTCCACAATGACGAGGCTACTTGATGTTATGGAAGATTACCTCACCATAAAGGGGTACAGATATCTTAGACTGGATGGGCAGACATCTGGAGGTGATCGTGGTGCTCTTATCGATGGTTTCAACAAGCCAGAATCCCCATTTTTCATATTTCTGTTGAGGTGATTCATTATATGTATTGGCCTGGCTTTTCATATATCTGTCTGGAAATACTAGTAGTTGTAAACTTTTTGGCGTTCCGTACTACTATTATGTATATATGTATAATTGTTGAATCTTTCACGGATTTCAGCATACGGGCTGGTGGAGTAGGAGTTAATCTTCAAGCTGCTGATACTGTGATACTATTCGACACCGACTGGAATCCTCAGGTCAGGCATAAAATTTCTATGATCTGCTTAAAGTTGAATATAGTGGACATCAGCCGGAATCGAAGTAGGTTTTTTAATGCATTTCAGGTTGATTTGCAAGCTCAAGCAAGGGCTCACAGGATTGGCCAGAAAAAAGATGTGCTTGTTCTTCGTTTTGAAACGGTTAGCTTGTTAATTAGTGTGTTCAAGGAATCCAAACGTCCTAAAAATGTGTTGATTAATGAATGATTAATTGTTCGACATGACTTATGGGGCTAATAAAACAGTACAGTACTTTTGGGAAATAATAATTGTTTCTCGGCTGTTTGTTGTTTGTCCTTAATTGTATCATAAGGTCAATTCTGTTGAGGAGCAAGTCAGAGCTTCGGCGGAGCACAAACTTGGAGTTGCTAACCAGAGTATTACCGCTGGATTTTTTGATAATAACACAAGGTGAATCAAGAGACATCCTTCAATTCTTTAACAAGTTCGAGTTACGATCTAAAATTTTTGTACTTTGTGACAGTGCTGAAGATCGTAAGGAATATTTGGAATCCCTTTTGCGCGAATCGAAGAAAGAGGAGGATTCTCCAGTATTGGATGATGATGCCTTAAATGATCTTATAGCTCGAAGGTGGCTGTTCTTTTTCAAATCGTTTTCTTAAAACTATTTTACTTGTGCGATATTTTTATTTTATAACACCTTATGCATACATGGATTTTAAATTATCATGATAGTTTGATTGCTTAGCTTGTGAACTGTGGTAAATCTAGCAATTCTGTGAAGAGTACTGTCAATTGTGTGATACAGTGTAATTTTACTTTCTAATTGTTAAATAGTCATCAGCTATTGGATCTACACATAATATTTTTTATTTTTGTATCATCTAGCGGGTTTTTTCATGTATTCTTTGTTAATTGATAGCTTGGCTTTTCTATCTTACTTTTAAATGTCACTCTTATTACATTTCCATTCTCGAGTTTTCATTCAACTTTCTTGCAACTCTGACATATTTGTTCTCTTTCTAGAGAGTCCGAGATTGATATCTTTGAGTCCATCGACAAACAAAGGAAAGAAGATGAGATGGTATGCTTGCTCTTATTAAAAAATTTCAGTTTATATAATTCATTTTATGATGTTCATCTGAAAAGCTATGGCCTTGCAGGAAACGTGGAGTACCTTGATAGGGTCAGGGTCAGATAGTTTTGTCCATATACCTCCTGTACCCTCTCGGCTTGTTACTGAAGATGATTTGAAAGTACTATATGAAACAATGAAACTAAATGATGTCCCGATGGTTGCAAAAGAATCAACTGTTGGCATGAAGCGGAAGGATGGTTCAATGGGAGGCCTGGATACTCACCAATATGGAAGAGGGAAACGAGCAAGAGAGGTTTTTTGAGTTTTCTCTTCGTATCATAATCTTGCATGTAGTGTTTTTGCTTATTACTATGGAATGACAAATACTACAATTTCATTAGGTTCGATCTTATGAAGAGAAATTAACAGAGGAGGAGTTTGAGAAGCTGTGTCAGACTGAGTCACCTGATTCTCCCCAAGGAAAGGGGGAAGGAATTGAGAAGAGCTTGGCGAATGATTCATTAACTATTCCAGTTGAAAACTCTAGTGGCACACTACTCCCTACATCTCCGACACAGGCAGTAACTTTACAACCAAAGGAACCTCCACAACTGCAGCCACCGAAAGAAGAAACACAACCTATCAAACGGGGCCGTGGTAGACCAAAAAGAACTGATAAAATCTCGACTCCGGTATCATCATCAGTTGTAAGCAGGACACATGCATCAGGAACAGCTAGATTAACTGGAGTAACTGGTCCTGATTTTGATAATCCGGATAAGAAACTAGAAGCGGCTTCTCATCCTAGTTCATCTCTTCCCCTTACATCGCCTGATTTATCTGTTCCTCCTGGCTTTCAATCATTGCCAGCTTCTTCTGCTCCCATGCCAGGAAGAGGTCGAGGTAGGGGAAGAAGCAGGGGGCGTGGAGGAAGGGGGAGAAGAGTTGAAAGTGTATTGCATGGTTCCAACAGTTCTTTTGCAAGTGATCCAGACGCTACAAAATCTATCCTTCCTCGTGCTGCATCTGAAATTGTTTCTAGAGTCCCTAGACCTAGTGCAGGAAGTACCTCATATCCTGATCCAGTATCTTCCCTGCATTCTGCTACTACTGCAGCCCAATCAGACAAAGCATCAGGAAATGACCTAGATGCACCACCTGGTTTTGATTCAGGATCCCATGTTCAAACGCTAAGTGTACCTGGGAGTTCTTTGGAAATAAAACCATCTGCTGTAAAGAACAGGCCTTTGTTTCACGATGGGAGCTGCCAGCATCCAGGACTTAATAAACAGCCACTTAATTTGCCAGTCTCCACTAGCTCTACTTTGTTGGGTAAATACACTTAACATTACTTTATAGTTCTAAAATTCATCTCTGAGGTGTAGTTATAACATGCATGAGGATTATGGAGAACATAATGCTGATGAGAATCTTATTGCCATGTCATTTTGGCAGGTACTATCCCAGTGGAAAATCTGAATGCTACGTCTTCTGTTTGTGATGGATCCAAAAGTCCGTCAGTAGCCTCTGTCGAGGCTGGAAGCAATAAATTAGGGAGTCAAACACATACAGCTTTACCAAGTGTGACATCTACACCCTCTGTTGCTCCTCTACCTGTGAGTTCTCCATGTGTCGTTGCAGGTATTAAATTTTTTTAATGCATCATAGCTTACTTAGAAAAGCACCGATTTCTAAGTAGTGTATGTGTTCTACACGTTATCTTTCTAGCACAAGAAGTCAATGCTCCTTCTCTTCCTCCAGTGGTGCCTGCTAAGAGGCGAGGTCGCAATTTGCCTAATAGAGGAGAAACTTCTAGACGCCAAGGAAAGAGGCGTGGTCAAGCTTTACCTGCTACTGATGGCTCTACTATAAGTACAGGAATAACACCACAAATAGAGGTCAAGGTTGGTAATTCATCAGGCACCAAAGCTATATTGGCTGGAAATAAGTATGATGCTGTTGCAAAAGAACAGCCTCACTTCAGCCAGTCAGTTGCACCCGATACTCACTCTTCTGGCAGTTTAAGCCAGGAAAATAGAAGAGACACCTCTGGTACTGGTAGTTCTGGTAGGAAACAAAAGGCTGATGTTACTGATGTTGCTCGTGTCATGAAAGAGATATTTTCAGAGACTTCCCTATTAAAACATAAAGTTGGAGAGCCTTCTGCAACAACAAGAACAAATGTGCCAGACGAACAATCCCCAAGTGAAATGAATTTGCAGACAGTTGAGATCCAGAAGGCAGGCAATGAAATCCAATCTCCCAGGCGAGTGGCAGAGAATTCTTCTGGTCTTAAAATTCACGAAGATCCATCTAACCTGAGCAAGAGAGTAAAACTTGTTTCAGATGTTCCTCCCCCTCTTCCTTGTGATGTGACAACTTCAGGATCAGTTGCAAACAAGGATGGTGACAATGGGTCGCCTAAGGCTGCTGCAGAAATTGATCTTGTTAAGAATTCTTCTGTTGAGGTAGATTCGGCTGTGATACAACTTTCTTTGGATAATGCTTTTACTGCTAAGTCGTCGTTGGAAAAGCACACTGCAGTGCAGCTTGTGGAAGAAAAAACGTCGCAAGAAGGTGAAACCACACATCATACTCATGGTGAAACCTGCCTTGTGGGAGTAGACATGGCAGAAGAAAAAGCATCTTTTCAATCTGAGCCTATTGCATCTACCTCGAGATCTGCAGAACCTTTACCTACGGATAAGCTGGAAAAGGATACTTCTTTTCAAGCTGAAGGTGAAAATTTGAAAGGTGATGAAAGAGGAACTATTCTCTTAAGTCCAGAAGAACAGACAAATGTGAACTCCAAGATTGAGACCAACTCTGAGGCATTTCCAAATGTGGAAGGAAGATCTTCTGATATTGCAAATCAGACAATGAAAGAAGACAAGGCAAACAATTCTGTTGAAATTCAGTCGTCTATGCTAGAGACTAATGAACTGCCAAATGTTGGACCAAAGGGCCACAGTAGCATTGACATGCAGGAATTGGGTTTAGTTACAACCAATGAGAACTCTGTGTCTCTTGACCATAAAGATCACCATCCCTTATCTAAATCTGCTGATACAGAACAAGATCATGTAGAACTTTATGCTCAAACGCTCAATGTACCGGGGAGTTCTTTGGAAATAAAGCCACCTGCTGTAAAGAACGGGCCTTTGATTCAAGATGGGAGCTGCCAGCATCCAGGACTTAATAAACAGCCACTTGACATGCCAGTCTTTACTAGCTCTACTTTATTTGGTAAACTAAAAGAACACCACTTTATAGCTATAAAATTCGTCTAGGAAGTGTAGTTATAACATGCATGAGGACCATAGAGAACGTTATGCTGATGAGAGTCTTATTGCCATGTTATTTTGGCAGGTACTATCCCAGTGCAAAATCAAAGTGCTGCCTCTTCTGTTTGTGATGGATCCAAAAGTCCTTCAGTAGCCTCTGTTGAGGCTGGAAGCAATATATCAGAAGGTCGTACAAATACATCTTTGCTAAGTGTGACAACTCCACCTTCTGTTGCTACTCCGCCAGTGGGTTCTCCACCTGTTGTTTCTACGGTTGAAGGTATAAATCTTTGAAGCTTTGTAACTTAGTAAAAAATGCTCTGATTTCTGAATATTGTTCGTGTTCTAAACATTATCTTTGCAGCTCAAGAAGCCAATACTCCTTCTCTTCCTGCAGCTGTGCCGTCTAATTTACCTGCTACTGAGAGCTCTGCAACAAGTACAGAATTAACACCACCAATAGAGGTCAAGGTTGGTGATTCAGCAGGCACCAAAGCTTTCTTGGCTGGAAATAAGTATGATGCTGTTGCCAAAGAACAACCCAACTTCAGCCAGTCAGTTGCATCGGAAATTCACTCTTCTGGCAGTTTAAGTCAGGAAAATATAAGTGACACCTCTGGTACTGGGAAAGAAACTGTTGATGCAACTGATGTTGATGCAACTGATGTTGATGCAACTGATGATGCAACTGATGTTGCTCCTGTCATGATGGAGATAATATCAGAGACTTCCCTAGTAAAACATGTTGTTGGAGAGCCTTCTGCAACAACAACAACAAATGTGCCTGACGAACAATCCTTGTGTAAAATGAATTTGCATGCAGTTGAGATCCAGAAGGCAGACATTGAAATCCAATCTGCTAAGCAAAAGGCAGAGAATTCTTCTGATCTTAAAATTCAAGAAGATCCATCCAACCTTGTTTCAGATGTTCCTCCCCCTGTTCCTTGTGAGCTGACAACATCAGGGTCAGTTGCAAACAAGGATGGCGAAATTGGTTTGTCTCAGGTTGCTACAGCAATTAATGTTGTCGAGATTCCTGCTGTTAAAGTAGATTCGTCTGTGATGCAACACGTGAGCTCTTTTGCTGCCAAATTATCATTGGAACAGCACACTGCAAAGCAGCTTGTGGAAGAAAAAACGTCGCAAGAAGGTGAAACCACGCATCATAGACATGGTGGAACATGCCCTGTGGGTGTAGACATGGCAGAAGAAAAAGCATCTTCGTCAAGCTATGTTCCATCTGAGCCTATCGCATCTGCTTGGAGAACTGCAGAACCTCTACCTACTGACAAGCGGGAAAAAGATATTTTTTTTCAAGTGGAATGTAAAAATCTGGATGGTGATGAAAGAGGAACTATTCTCACCAGTCCAGAGGAACAAACGAATGTGAACTCCACGATAGAGGCCAATTCCAAGGAACTCCAAGCCTGTAAAAGGGATGCAATCCCACATTTGGGCGGAGAATCCTTTGATTTTGCAAATCAGACAGTGAAAGAAGGTGAGGCAAGCACTTCTGTTGAAATTCAGTCGTCTATGCTAGAGACTAATGAACTGTCAAATGTTGGACAAAAGGGCCCCTGTAGTAGTGACATGCAGGAATTGGTGTTATCTACAAGCAATGAGATCTCTATGTCCCTTGACCATAGAGAATGCGATCCTTTATCTGAACCTGCTGATACAAAACAAGATTTTGTAGAATCTGTATCGGTTCAAGGTGTTGATATGCCTGGAGTTGGTACAGCTGACACACAGATGGAGGATACTGATAATGCCAAAGTTCTAGTTGGTTGTTCAGTTGAGAGTGAGGAGAAAGAGATAACTCGTCAATCCCATATGTCCAGTGATGATGCCGTTAACAATGCCTCTTTTGAGATGATAAAAGAAAGTGGAGGAAGTGGTTCACATCAAAAGTCTCTTGCCTGTCAATCAATGGAAGTGATGGAACATGAGGGATTTGAATCAGAGACACATGCACGTACAGATTCAAGTGATGTTGGTATAGGAAATGAGGTGTCAGAAAGTATGTATATTGCTGAGAAAATGAGTATTTCATCTGGGCAGGTCCCAGACGCATCACATGATGTAAGCTTATCAGAGGATCAAACAGACAATCCCCTTGTTGGTGGGACAGACCGCGAAAATTTGCAAGAGAATGTGGATGTGCCTGCATCACCTCAAGGAGCAGCACCGAAGATTGTGGTTTCCCAGTCTGAAGGAAATCAGTCTGCAAGTATCTTGCCGGAAGATGTGGCAGGACAGCCAGAAAGTATGTGTGATGACGAAGAATTGAATATTCCATCTGAGCAGGTCCCAGATCTATCAGATGATTTGAAAGTTTCACCGGATCAAGCAGACATTTCCCTAGTTGGTGGGATAGTCCCTGAAAATTTGCAAGATAATGTGGAAGTGCCTGCATCACCTCACGGAGTAGCATCGAAGATTGTGGTTTCCCAGTCTGAAGGAAATCAGTCTGCAAGTATCTTGCCGGAAGATGTGGCAAGACAGCTAGAAAGTCTGTGTGATGACGAAGAAATGAATATTTCATCTGAGCAGGTCCCAGATATATCACATGATTTGAAAGTTTCATCGGATCAAGCAGACATTTCCCTTGTTGGTGCCATAGTCTCTAAAAATTTGCAAGAGAATGTAAATGTGCCTGCATCACTTCACGGACTAGCACCGAAAATTGTGGTTCAAGTTCAACTACGGCCATCCGCAGACCTAGTGGTTACTGAAGGCACCGAACTTGGTTCATCTTTCCCAATGTCAGAGGAAACAAATGCCGGGAGCCAATTAGCTGATATCGAGCCCTCATCATCTCCTACAGTTGTGGAAAGGAACATTGAAGATCATGATCAAGTTGAAACTGCTGGAATGGGGTTAGGTGATGTGACTACCGGATGTTCAACTGAAACTCAAGTTGAATCACTGCCATCTGCTGAACCAGTGGTTGCTGAAGGTAGAGAACAACCCTCATCCTTGCCAATGACAGAGGAAGAAAATGTTGTGAGCAACTTAGTTGATATTGAGCCTTCATCGTCTCTTACAGTTGTGCAAAAGAGCATCGGCGATCAAGGACAAGTTGAGCCTGCTGGATGCAAGTTAGTTGATGTCTCTACTGGATTTTTGCCAGAACAAGTTCAATTACCCCCATCGGCAGAGCGAGTTGAAGGAATGTACGCCCACTCAGAGGAAACAAAAAAAACAGAAAACGTGGTTGCTGAGAGCCAATTAGCTGAAATCGATCCCTCATTGTCTTTTACAGTTGTGCAAAAAAATATCAAGGATCAAGATCAAGTTGACACTGCTGGATGTGATCAAGTTGATGTCTCTAACGAATGTTCAAGTGAACCTCAAGTTCAATTTCCTTCATCCGCAGAACCAGTGGAAGGTACAAATTAACTGATATGGATCTGAAAACGTGGTTACTGAGAGTCAATTAACTGATATGGATCCCTCATTCTCTCTTACAGTTGTCCAAAAAGATATTAAGGATCAAGATTTAATGGACACTTATGGATGCGATTTAGGTAATGCCTCTACCGAATGTTTGACTGAACCTCAAGTTCAATCACCTTCATCCGCAGAACCAGTGGAAGGTACAAATGTTCACTTAGAGGAAATGAAGAAATGTAAAAAACGTTGTTACTGAGAGTCAATTAACTGATATGGATCTCTCATTCTCTCTTACAGTTGTGCAAAAAGATATAAAGGATCAAGATTTAATGGAAACTGATAGATGCGATTTAGGTAATGCCTCTACCAAATGTTTGACCGAACCTCAGGTTCAATCATCTTCGTCCGCAGAACCAGTGGAAGGTACAAATGTTCACTTAAGAGGTAACAAATAAATGTGGAAACGTGGTTACTGAAAGTCATTTAAGTGATATGGATCCCTCATTCTCTCTTACAGTTGTGCAAAAAAATATCAAGGATCAAGATGTAATGGACGCTGACGGATTTGATTTAGTTAATGCCTCTACCGAATGTTCAACCGAACCTCAGGTTCAGTCACCTCCATCCGCAGAACCAGTGGAAGGTACAAATGTTCACTTAGAGGAAACAAAAAGATCTGAAACTATGGTCTCAGAAGGTACGGAATCCCTTTCATCCGCAGAACCAGAGGAAGGTACAGATGTTCACTTAGAGGAAACCAAAAAGTCTGAAACTGTGGTTGCAGAAGGAACAAGCTCTCCTTCATCCCTTCCAACGGGTAAGGAAGAAAGTGCTGAGAACCTGTCGGACAAGAGCAGCAGTCTCGATGGTGATGGTGAAGCCGACGGTACCATTTGTGTTCCTATCGCAGGAAGTGAAGTTCAGTCGGATTCCTTAGTCAGCGAAGAGAGCAAAGCAGAGAAGTTAATAACCAATGAAGATGTTTAGTAGTAGTAAGTTCCATATTCCATATTACATTTTGTAAAAAAAATCAATATCTAATATCGCTAACTCTTAAGAAAACTTAAGTTTCTTAATTTTCAGCAATGAAATCCGTTAATCTGAAACTATTGTATCACCAGTAGATTCGTTTCCTATATTGAAGAACTAATAGGGTTCAGTATCATTTTTATTTCTGGAAAATGGAGTTTCATGAAATATCAAAATATCTAATATTGCTAACTCACTATGAGAACATCTGTAACTTAACTTTCTCACCGAATAAAACGTGTACTTGAGTTGTATTATGTAAAAACGAATAAAAGAAAAGTGTAAATGTGTGGATTGAGTGCGACTCTTTAGTTTCAGGACCGCATTAGTACCCCAAAAAAACGATTGAGTGTAATGGATGTGGATAGTTTAGTGACAATTTACCACAAATTTGAGAGACGTCGGCCAGAGAAGAGAGGCGGCTTTGATCATTTTATATGAACGTTGGAGTATTCTCTCATCTTGATAATGTTCACATGTTACACTTTTTTTTATATCGTGATACGCTATATTATCGTCATCTTTAAATCAACTTTTTTTTATGTTTAATGACAAATGATGTTTATTTCTTGATAAAAATCTACCATTTTTTTTAAATAATTTTTTTTGTCAATTTATACAACGAATAATATCTATAGATATCTTCTTTTTGGTAGCTATAGAGGATGATTATGTCATGTGAGCTTTATAGTCGTCGATGATAACCAATTTTATTACTTTAAAACACGATGTAGTTAGGACTAAAAATGGGTCTATAATAAAAATAAAAAACTAATACATATCAAACAAACTGTTAATATAAAAAAAAAAGTCTGAGATCAACTTAATTGATGGCATATAAGCCATGGGCATATTTCCCGAAACCCGAATCTGAACCCGAACCCAATCCAAAATACTTATAACCAACCAAACCGAAATCTATAAAATACCCAAACGGATTTTACATTATGAGAATGCGGATATCTAAACCCGATCAGATAAAATTCGAAACCCAAACAGGTATTCGAAATACCCGAAATATCTAATATATTTACACAGCTATATATACTTTTAGTTATATAAATATTTAAAATTATAACTACAAATCTAAATAGACTAACCAATTTATAATCAATATAATAAAATTATAAATATTTTAATTAAATTATGATTTTTTAAGATTATTTTTATTTTTTTAAATATTTTTTATTAAAAAATTCTACTATCCGAATCCTACCTGAATTGAACCGAACCCGATCCAGAATGGGGTATTTTATAAGAACCAAACCTGATTTGAACCCGAAATTTAATAAACAAACCCGCAAAAATACCCAAACAGATCTTATATATATAAACCCGATATACCCAAAACCCGAAAGATCCAACCCGATCAGGTTCGGGTATCTGAATAGGTTGTCGCCTAAATTGTCTTGATAAAACACAGTAAATTCCGTTTTAAAAGTTATAAAATACTCAGATATAATATGTCCACACTCTTATGGATAAGATTTTTATTTTATTAATTTGAAGACAATGCAGAGTGGAACATTGACTTCAACTATCCACTGGAAAAGATAGACTCCACGAATTAAATGGTGAGAGCGTACGGTTAGTGGTACATTACACAATGTATAACAGTTGATTTTGAGACCCATTTCATCATTTCATTAGTCTATCTATTGCTCGACACATACGAATCTTCAGAGACAAAAGTGAAATGAAAGAGAGTTGTTGAGAAATGAGGGCAATAACAACCCAAAATCGAAATAACTGTTGGAATTTGACATCTACAAGTAATAAAAAATAATGAAGTAGAAGTAGAAGTTGTTGATTGAGATGTGTAATTGTTTATATCAATGACACATCTACTAGTTTAACACGTCTCCTTGATCTCTCCATTCACTTTAATGTCTAAAAGATTATTAAGATATTGAATGTGTGCCATACCTTTTATTAGAATAATTCATTTACTATTTGACTCTATTTTTTTAGGTTGGTTGTTAAATACTATGATGATGTTGCTAGCTTGTACTTTCTTTGTGAAATTTTGTTCCGTGAGATAATTATCTTTCTAAATCTTTGGATAAGACGACCATTACAAAAGACATGAGAAAAGTCATGTAAGTACGTACTTAGTTAATACTGTAACAAAAACCAAACTAAAAATAACCTTAAATTCAACAATTAGTGTATATTATTTGGGACGGGACTGTTCTAATGTCGTAAAGATGATTGCAGCACCAGAGAAGTGGTCAGGTTTCTCCTCTTACTTGAGGAATTTTTAGGACTCATTAGCCCTTTTCAAGTGTTCTTCATTTCTCTAATCTCGCATTTATTGAATGTCAAAACTGGTTTTTGGCCCGCAATATTTGATGACTTTATTGTCATTATTCTTTTACGGACTCGATGCCAACTTCTTAGGTAGATTATATTAGTAATGAAATTTTATAAGTAGTCCACTTATTTTAGAAATCTAATATGCAAATCAAAACAATATTCTATTCCTTGAAGGCTAAACTTGTTTGAAAATGTAACATTCAAACATAATAAATAAATATGGAAGAAGCAAACTTAATATATATTTTTTCCGTTTCAATATAATTATCCTTTACGAGTTTTACACATATTAAAACATAATTAGAAATACTCATATTTGTACCTTATTTAATACATTATACATTTTTCAATGGTTGATACATCACAACAATAAAAATAAATTAACTGAGAGTATGTTTTATTTATTTTTAAACGACAACTGAGAGTATGTTTTATTATGTGGCATTTTATAACTTTCACGGTTTTTTAAAAACTATTTAATTAATTTTTCATTACATCAGTTTCAATATACTTATAGAAATAAAAATTAGATTTCACTCTTCAGTAGACTACAAATATAAAACAACACTTTAGACAATATTTATTAGAACCACAATACTACTGCATAATGAAGTGAATGCATGAAAAATGTATAAAACAGATGGGCAGCCAAAAAGTTTAAGCTGATAGACTGTTTTGTTTATATATATATATATTTTTTTTTTACAAATTGGTAGACTGTTAAATTGCGCAAAAACAAAGATAAAGAATATAAAGGAATAAATTAGTCAGGTACATAATTATTATGGAAAGAAATAATTGTAAAACAAAAAAAGCAGGGGGCTATTAAGTGAAGATGATGGATGATGTTCCAAAGAAAATGAGGGACAAGATGTGATTTGCAAAGAGATGTACAAAGAGATGTTTCATGTGGGAACATGTCTTAGTGGAAATTACCTTAAATAGAGACAACTGTTTTCAATTAAGACCTCTTTTGCCCATTGCCCCCTACCAATCTTCTTAATAATTCTGCTTCAGTGCCTTTCTAGTGGGATTCCCACCAATTTCACAAATTTTGGGGTTCGCAAAAGAATATTGAAAATAGTGTGTGTGTGTGTTATCTATAATGCAACTTGATATAAAGTTGTACATTGTGTGTGTGCAACTAATTTGAGGATGAGTGATTTGACTTCAGACAAAAGAGCAAAGATAGAGATGGTAACACAGGATTCCAACTTCTTACACATGTTCTCTTTTATTTGAATCCCATACTTATAGACACTTATTATGTTACAACATTCACATAAATTGATAATGTAATTTTTTATTCAAAGTTTTTTAGTGTAATCAATGACACAAGAAAGTTACTTTATTAACTCATCACATAACAATTATAATATATTATATAAAGTCATTTTATATTCATCACATTATAGAAAAAAAAAAGAATTTACAGAGAAGTCGCAAATCTATCACATGACAGATAGAAAAATGTCTATAAAGTCATATCCAATTCATCTATTGGTGGTAAATTTTCCGTTATAATTGGAAAAAAAAAATCAGATTGTTTTCATTTTCCATTTCGTATATACATATTTGAAATTTTCAAAAAAAAAAAATGCTAAATACAATAATAATATGCTGATTTTTTTCCCCTTTTTGTCAAGTGTCATAGTAACATTCTGATATCGAGAGATTACATAAATTGATGAACTTACATCAATAGTTCAATATATATATAATATATATAATTATTCAATATATGTAATATATATAATATTATATAATTTTAATTTTTAAATAGTATGGATTATGTAAGTGACATGTGGTAAGTCCACTGCAGGAACTTGGCTAATAGGTCGGTCAGTTGTGATCCATTGTTGACAAAAAAAATAAAATAGTATGGGTTATTTTTTACTGTGCAACTGTGACATCATGTATTCAGGTAAAAGTTTTGATGGGCAAAAATGTTTGCAATGGTATAGGAATATGTTTTATAGTAATTAAGTTTTGTGGGAACCAAGAATTCGTCCTAACCAATTGAACTAACAAAAAAACAACATTCAGCCATATGTGTTGTCTTTCTTTCAAAGAAAATTACGTTTAATAATATAAATATTGTTCCCAATGAATTTATAACGCACACATCAAAATTGATCTACCCTTTTATAACCTCCACATGCAAACGAATATTTATCTCTATTTTCTTCTCAAAACGCCTCAAGTACATCATTTTCTTGAAGCTGATTTGTGTCTTCAAAAACTTGAGATGTCAAAGGTTGTACAAATTTATGAAGCAACAAAAGTCAAAGTTACAAAACATTGAGAGCAACAATTCATTTTAATATGTCAAGTATAAGATAGTGTCACAACTCATAAGCAACTTAATAACTCATTATAATTGTTGAAAAAAAAGACTTTGTCTAACACTAACATTGTAGGAATTTGGGGTCCCCTACGAACGATGTACTTTCCTCACTCTTTCTCTTCCATGTGATTTGGTTTCTTACATCTTGTGGTTTTGCTTCTTTCTTTTGTTTGTACGTATTCTCTGATTTTTGTCTTACTGTACCGTGGAATGGCTCAGCTCCAGTGATTAGAATCACATCCAAACCACAGTAATTTTTAATTTGACTGCAGAAGTTCTATATTTGCAGTCTTTTCTACCAATATTCTCTACTCCACATGATCGCTTTTCTAGTATTATAGGATTTAGACTACCAAGCAAGCCTTGTCTTGATGATAAAAAAAAACTATTAATCTCTATCTAATTAGTATAGAATATTTAGGACATTTATAACATTACATATCCATATACTAAATTGTACTAAAAATAAATTTCTTTACCATAGTCTTCACGCAAGCTCTCAATACCATAGTGATAAAAGTGGATAAAAATTGAACTTAATAGTGCTTTAGCCATTTGTTGTGGTCGAGGGTTTCCCAGAAAATTGGGAATAAGGAATAGTTGAGAAACTATCCTACTCACTTGATTTTGAAAAACAAGAAGTAAATAAGATTATTAGGCTAACTTAATATCTAAACCCACAAGTCGAAAAGCCTAAATGAAATATCTATGTTAAACATTTGGCTCAGTTATAAGACATGGTTGTTATAAGACATGTTTGAATTGCTCAGATTTTAAAAGGTTGGATTTTATTTTACGGTAAAATCTATTGTTGTGTATTAGTACAAATTTGGTGAAATTTTGATACTTTTATGTTCTTTTTTATTTGTTGCAATTTTTCATTTTAAATTAGTAAAACCAAAAACCTGAAAACTTGAAACACCTTATTTGAATCTAAACAAATACCTAAATGTTCATCTTAAATGCGGAAATATACACAAACACTTAGAAACAAACTATGTTGTAATAACTTATTAATATGTTTAGTTTGGTATTTATAATTAATTATATAATATATTTAAATATTAGCTAAAATTTAAATAAATAAAAAAGATTTATGAAATTATTGGGCTCGAATGGTATGTTAATTGAATAGCTGAATAACTGAATCCTGAAATAGCAGAATCATATGAACGGAATTATTAGAACATCTGAACAACACTGAACGGAATTATGAAACAACTGAACAGATTAAAACACACAAATTGTATTTTTTTTACTGAATAACTGAATCATGAAATAAATACTACTAAATTACGAAAATGAATATTAAATATATATTAAAAAATACCAATACTCGTTTTTTTAAACCAAAATCCAAAAAAAATTCAAATAAGTTAAAACCAACTGACGTGTAATAACATTTGCATAGAAGTGGCTTCTACTCAAAGAAACAATTTCTCCATACATACTCTGGTGATTTCCACTTGCAGAGTGTGTATTATTTTTTTCGGTTTCGATGTATTCTTTGTTGTTTTATGTGTTGCAATGGCTTGTGTTATTGGCCTTGCTGTTTGCTGCTGTCTTCCATGCATAATTGCAATCTTAGATGTTGTTGCCGACGAGGTAAGTGTAACTCTCTTCCACTTCCTGTTAATGACTTTATATTAAAAGTATAGATTGTATGAATTTATCTTCCTTGAGCATCTAATGAAATATAATTGTTGACCAAACAAATTATCACATTTATTTTGAGTTACTTTCATATTAACATATGATACATTTTCTATTCATATTATGCTTTAATTTTACGGATATACGATTTAACAGGAAGAAAAAAAAACACTTTATAAGTTAATAGATGCATAACATGACCAAATACATCCTTTGTTGTTTGAATTTTTAAGGCTAATATGTTAGCTGATGTATTGTGTTTTTGACATGTTTTAACTCTTGTTTTTATGGTTTTCAAGTCTTTTGTAATCTTTTTAGTGTCTTTTCAGGTTGAAATGAGCTAGGATAAATCTTGACACTTAAACCATGGAATCAGGCAAAAAGGATCGAAAATAGGGGATTTTACAAGCTCATACCGATCAGTCCACACCTAGATCGATCCATCCTATATTCAAGAAGAACGTTCGATCATTAGATCAACCAAATTCCCGTGACCAATTGTCCTGACACCAAAATCGATCGATCCTCTGCTACACTAATCGGTCCGACTTCCAAAGAAAATGACATTTGAACATATGATCGAGTAGAATGCCGAAGACCAATCAATCTCAAGTTAAAGATGTTAACGCCTAATCCACTGGACTGAATGGTCCACACCTAGACTAGTTGATTCAGACTGGTCTTGCGAGAAAACCAGGAATTTGCAATTAATTTCACCCGGTTTAATATAATTTGTACCTGAACGAATAATAGACTATTAAATTAGGTTTTTGCCTCTTTTTCAGTTTATGCTTTCATTATTCTTTTGCAGACTTTTATATAGTTTTTGTAAGCTCCAATGAGACTAATCTATACTCTACACTTTTGAGAAGAGAACCCTATTTTTTTTATTGCAATCTATTATGAGTTTATTTCAATGCATTGTTTTGTTCTTTTCTATCATGTATGAGTAGTTTTCCAATCAAGTTTAGGGTTTTCTAGGAATTTTAGGGAATCAATGAATTTGGGCCAAATAGGGTTTATATCCATTGTGTTCTTCATCTAATGTTAGTCTTCATGCTTAAGTTGGATTGATCACCTAGATTATGACTATAGGTCGTTTAACTCACTAAAAGCTTGTTTAAATGCATGTAAGAACTTAGATGAACAATTTGTTCTTAGCCAATAAAAGTTTATGTTAAGGTGGACTGTGAACTTATCGGACTTGTTTTGTAATGCGTATTTAGAACTCTAGGTTCAAACGACCATTTAGAATTCTAGGTTGCTAGATATATTAGTCGATGCCATGATAGTGGATTTACTATACATCTATGTTCCGTATTTGATAATTGTTTATAGATTAGGCCCTGAATAGTGTCGAGGTTCGTGACCTTGATTTCCTGATGATTGCTTAAACCTGATGTTTTTATTTATCTGAATTCACACCGTTTAATTGCTTTGTTTTGTTCAATTGCAATCATAATAACCATTTTCTTATTTCTTAGATTGAGTTTGATTTAGAAATTGATAGTGTAACATTACAATCAAAACTAAAACTAACATTGAACCCTAAACATAGATGAGCAAAATCTAGAGGAAATCAATGAGAGTAAAGTGTAAAATCACAAAAAAAAATAGATCAACAAACTATGTATATGAACTCACAACTACATACCAAATGCATAGAACCATCAATAAGTTTACAAAATCAGAATACTCATAAAATATATTAATCTCACCTAAATTTCATCAATTGTAAGAACAAGTACAAGTTTGATCAAATTTGTTTTAGACATGGAAAACCAAGAACTACTTCGAAATATTTTCTAGATTCAACAAAACCTTACAATTGAAATTCTCTAAAACTACTATTGAACTCTAAATATAGATTCAGAAGAACTAGAAGAAATCAATGAGAATAAAGCATAAAATCACGAAAAATATGAGGTTGAAGAACATGCTTTCGAATTCACAAGGAGATGCGAAATTAGGGCCGGCGGGAAGATGTAGTCATTGCTACTTTGACGAGAATCAACGGCAGCGAGAGAAGTCAGCGATGAAATTTAATTTTTTTAGAGATTTAGGTTGAAATCGTGAGTTCTGAAGGTTTAACAAGAAGAGAGAAAAATAAATGACATTTAGAAATATTCTAAGTTTTTTTCCAGAATAAATGACTTTTTGTTCCCAGATAATGAAATTTTATCTTAGCATTCACTCAATACCATGATAAGGTATCCAAAATTGTAAACATATCTTTAATAGCAATTGAGCAAAACGTATTATTACCGTGTGCATACGAGGACCTGGGCGTTCCGAAATCCAAATTTGAATCTGAACTGATCCAACCGAACCATTTAGACTTTGGATGTATCCAAATAACCGAATGATATTTTATACAAGTTATTTCAGGTTCGGTTATAAACCGAACCAAACCCAAAATATAACCAAAGTCATGGGGCATAAAGTCCATACCCAAACCCAAACCTATCCAACCAAACTATTTAGACTAAAAAATAGATATAAACATGTATTTTGGGTGAAATAACCGATCCGAAACAGAATTTATTGATATTATGCAACTCCAAACCGAACCGAACCCAAACCGAACATTAATAATAACCGAATAGACCTTAAACCTTAAAACCGAAAAACCAAAAATCCAAAATAACTGAACCGATAACCGATCGGTCCCCCAAACGCCCAGGCCTACGTTCAGATCCTCGGATCAGATTCGAGTCGGGTTCTTTCGGGTCCAGAACTTTCAGGTCTGAAATTTTTATACCCATATAGGAGCTGTTACTATTTTGGTTTGGTTCCGGGTTGATTCCATTCGGGTTCAGGTCAGTTCAAGTCCAAATTTAAAGAACCCAAAATTACCAAAATACCCAAAAATTATCCGAATAAGTCTAATAAAATATAAAAAATACTTAAAAATCCCAAAAAGTATATCTAAATACCCAAATATTAGAAAAAAAATATATAAAAAGTACTATAAAATCGGGTCTTTGGGTATCCGTTCGGTTTTCGGTTCGGGTCTGGTTCTTTGGGTCTTAAATTTTTGAACCTGTTCGGGTATTTAAGCATTTTGGGTTTGGATTAAGTTCTTCTTTTTTGGGTCGGGTACAGGTTCGGGTCCGGGTATTATGCCTAGAGTTTATAATGAACTCTTAGTTTTCATGAATTTGATCTCTTATATACTAGTACGTTTGATGTACATTTGCAGTAGATTCTAGAGTTAAAACCTTTGTGTATCATTAGCTAATAGTGTTAACGGGTTAGTTCTGGATTTGCTCATTTGTAAATATTACTCTTCCATCTTGACTCGCTTATTTATTATAATGAACTAGATAGTATCCTGTGCATAGTACGGGATATTTTTTACAAATATAAACATACATATTTTTAGTTATTTATATCTGCATAAATTATATGTGTATATCTATTTTAATTTTATTATACTTAACAGATTAAAATCAATTTATAATCTATGATATATTATATAATAGATGATGACTTATGTTCATTTAAAATTTTAAACTTTTGTTTATGTTATGAGATATAATTTTGAGATATTATTATAATTTTATTTAAAGTTGGTGGGTTAATAGAAATTGTATACATGATCAAACTATTTTTAGATTTTTATATGAATTAAAAAAATTTACTTATTCTAAAATATTTTGTGAAACATATTAAAATTCGATGTCTCTCTATTTGATTTACATATCTTTGATTATAAGAATTTTTAGTACTAAAAGTATTTGAAAAATTGTAAACATAGATATCATATATGTTATATTCTCAAAATAGGTAAACATTTGTTTTAGGAAATTATGTTAGATGCTAAGAATATATTTAATTATTTTTAGAACTATCCATATATTAAATTCAAATTATTTCTATTTATTTTAATAAATTTAAAATATGAATTATTGTTAGATATTTTATTTTAAGTTTAATATTTCATAATAATAAATATTTTAATTTAAGAGATTTAGAAAGAAAATATTTTAGTAGATAAACATGAAATATTATGATTTAATGCTTGTGTACCATTTTATTATAGAATGGATTGTAGAGAAATAATATATATATATATATATATATATATAAAATTTTACAATATTATCATTTCCATAATACTAGTGATTATCAATTTTTATTGATATTTATTCTGATATAACACATCACTAAATGTTATAGAGGTAAAATGCTATCCTTTCATTATATAGTATATGATATTGGTTGACAAAAAAATATGACCATAGAAACCTTTTTTTTTTCCGATGACAGATGGGTTAGTAGTAGTGTTCTCATTACAAATTCTTAGGCACCAGAGTTCGAACCACTAGGCTAGTTGACAAAAAAAAAAATGTATTTTATTCTCATTCTGGACAAAAACATGAATCATCTTTTAGGTCACCTAGTGACTGGTCGATCTGGATCGACCATCATGTCAATATATAAGAATTAGTTTGTTTATCATTATGTATATAAATATTTATACAGTTTTATAAAATATGAAATAAAAGATTATAAATACTAAAACAATCATACCATGTTTCATAAAAAATCAAATAATAACTAAATCCAAAATGAATCAAAAGCAATAAAAATTCTAAAAAAAACTAAAAATTATTAATGATATAGACTAATTAAATATGAAGACAACTAATTTTTGTTAATTTTTTTTTTGCCGCCTGAAAGCAATTAAATTAATAAAATGGGAGGAGTTGAAAACAAAGTAAATAGAAATAAAAGCAAAGAAAGACTACAAGAGAAACTCTAAATAAAGAAGTGCAAAATCAACTTGTAGTAGCGTAATAGAAGTGACATCGGTCATTATCCCAAAAAGGACCGATCCAGGAGAGAAAACCAAAAGCAACATACGAGTTAAAGCGGTGATCCCTTGTCACACTTACAGCTATCTTTCTTGTCGGAATGTTCTCTGAAGCCAAAGATTTGGAGATGGTACAAAAAGAGAATCGTCGACGAAGGTCTTGAATCTAAGTGATAAAGGCATGAATATTTGGCCAAAGTGCATCCGCACACTTCCCCTCTAGCCAAAATCAACAAAGCTATATTGTAAATCAAGTACACATATCATTTCCTAAAGCACTCCATGAAAATCAGGAAGAAGCTTATCACCCGTAGGGAGCAAAGCATCACGAGCATGATGAAGCACGATTCCATGATCATCACGGAAAATTTAAGCAACACTGAAAAGGGATGAAAGCGATGTCCATAAAAATCCAATGCTTACCGTAACAACTTCTGCACGATGCGATTGCCAAATCCAAACCGAAGGTGCATCCATGGAGCATAAAACAGATCTTTGAGCCACCACAATTTGAGCATTAACCCATATTTCGCCATCATCCAAAGCCTTGGCAAGCAAGATATCAGCATTAAAGGTGGTGTTATTGAAAATAAATCCATTCCACTATTTTCATATTTCCCAAATAACCTAAGGTAACAAATTTAACACATCCTGCAGTAAAATGTTGCCTTTATAGATATCCAAAAATTGCATAATATAATTATCTATGAATCTGGCCACCCTAGTTGGTAATTGAGGGTAATTGATCAGACTCCAAACTTGGTGAGCATTTATGCACTCAAAAAGCACATGATAAGCTGATTCGTTAGCCGCATTACACACCTTACAAACGTGTGGAATATAGATGCCATGTTGATTTAAAGCTTCCACAACATCAATAGTGTTAGATAAAACCCTCCATAAAAAGAATATAATCTTCGGAGCAGTCTTAAGCTACCATATTTGTGATTTTAATTAAGTGGAAGTAGTATCAAGAGTGTCTGTATGTTGAGATGCAAGGCTAGCAAGCCAGCAGTCGCTCTTAACAATATAAACACCGTCTTGTGTGTAAACCCAAGTCCATAAATCTGGACTTTCAAAAGCCAAAAGGAAAGCCCGGATGCAGTTAACCTCAGAAGGTGGAAACAAAGCGGTTAATTTCCTTACATCCCTAAGACCTTGAGGTGATATTAAGTCTGAGACAAGCAGAGTCTCATCACAATTCGGAAGGAGTGAAATTGGGACTCGAGGATTTGTTTCAAAGATCCAATTAGTAGACCACACCTTTGTATCCATACCATTCCCAATCGATTTGAGTATATCATTTTCGAGAAGTTTCCGCCTAAACAATAAACTATGCAAAGCATAGGAAGGACAAACACCATTGCATGCACTCATAAATCAGTCCCTTTAAAGTAACATCTCTCATAAGTGCGAGCAAGCAACGAATCATGATTAGAGACGATCCTCCAAGCTTGTTTAGCAAAAAGAGATTGGTTAAAACCTTCAACATCACGAAAATTGAGGCCTCCGCGTGCCTTCGGTTGACAAAGCTTCTTCCAGGAAACCCAACTTATCTTGTTTTTATCTTCGCAACTATACCACCAGAATGTTGTCATAGCACTCACCAATTTCTTATATTGAAACTTAGCATCCTGAAACACGACACAAAAACTAGTAGTGCATGAGCCACCAACTTCATTAGCATTTCCTTCCCAGCCAAGGAAAGATTTTTGGCATACCATGTATTAAATCGCTGCTTAAGCCTATCAGTAATATAAGTTAAAAGTCCTTCTTCGAGCCACTACAACATTCCGAAAGACCCAAATAGCGACCCGAGCCTCCTTCTTGTGTAATGCCCTATAAGTGCCAATTAAACACTTCATGACAGGATCTAACCGAGATCCAAAGGAGATAGCTAACTTATCAAAATTGATAACATGTCTAGACGCCTTACCATGTAAGTCAAGACAATGGAGGATTTCTGAGCATTCCGGAGAGTAGCCTTACAGATAAACAAGCTATCATCTGCAAATAATAGCTGCTGAATAGAAGGACAATGCCTTGTGATCTTTATCCCGGTAATTTTCTTGTCTTCCTCGGCTTTTTTCATGACATGTATCAGAGACTCAATATATAAAATAAAAAGAATCCCTTTGGAGCAAACCACACTCCGGATTAATCAGTCCGTAAGCTTTCCTGTTGAGAAAAGCTGAGTATGAAACTATCCAAACATATACCATTATCCAAGATACCCACTTGTTATCAAAACCCAAGCGAAGAGGTAAAGCCTCTAAGAAGCACTATTCCACACGATCATAAGCCTTTGACATATCAGATTTTATAGCAATGAAACCTTCATTACATCGCGAACTCATCTTCAAAGCTTGCATCACTTCATGGACAATCAAAATATTTTCTGAAATGAGTCTCCCAGCTACAAAAGCTCCCTGAGTCGGCGAGACAGTAAGGAGAAAAATCTTCTTAAAGCGTTGGCAAAGGACTTGGGAGACGATCTTGTACACCACTGAACATAAACTAATAGGACATATGTCAGTCATTTTAGAAGGATTTGGCTTCTTGGGAATAAACCATATGTGTGTGAAGTTCCATTCACTTGGCATAAAACTTGACTCAACAAAATCCTTAACTTCCGCAGAGACTTGGTTCCCGACAAGTCTACAATAAGTCTGAATAAATAGACCAGTCATACCATCCGCACCAGGAGGTTTTTCACCCTTGATACTAAAAGCAGATGCCCGAATTTCTTCTTTGGATATGGGTTTTATAAGTTCTCATTCATTTCAGTCGAAACCCTTGCAACATGTCATCAAGCAACTCCTCCATAGATAACGGAGATGATGTAGAAAACATTTCACGGAAGTGTTTCACTAGGTCATCTCCGCCAAGCTTTTGTTGTTTTGAACAATGGCACGAGCATTTCTCTAACGTTTCCATTTACTAGGCCTTTTTCCTGAACAAACTAGCACCATACTTAACCCTAGAAACGCGAGCGTTGTTTAGGTCTTGCCTAAAAACCATAGGGTTAGTAACCATCTGATTAGGTGGTGCTGGCAGTGAAAAAGAATCAACACCAGGGAAGGACAGGCACTCATTCACATGTTTAGAAGGCACCTAAGCAGATTCATTTCCAAAACTTCATCGGAGGCTTGAGCTTTTGAAAATTCGTACACTAGACCTTTCTCTTTGTCCAAATCCGTTGTGATAGTAGCAGGTTTGTCGAAGAAACCAATCACCTCTTGCGGATTTTTCTCTAGATTCCAAATTTGTTGTCGTACTCTATCCCTATGAGAGAGCTTCTCAGTAGGGTCATCAACAGACATGTAATTCCTAAGTACATTGAGGACATCTTCGGATATCTTAGGTCTTCCAATAATCTCAACATCTACTACATCATTTTCCAAAAGAACTCTCAACAAAGGATCCCCATCCTTCAACCATTTTGTACTTCCAGTTTTGTTCGTACCAATATTACCAATGTTCCTCACCGTAGCACCTAAGTGCTGATTAGAAAGAAGCAATGGACATTTGTTTTTGTCGTTAGTCAATCTCTGGCAGTTGTAGCATTGTTTTCTTAAACGTCCATACTCATAAGTAACACGGATAACCTCACCAGATTGGGTTTCAAATTTCAGCGAATTCCTCAAAGGCTTGTTCACATCTATGATCACCTTAGCTCAAATATATCCTCTATTCGCGGTTTCAGGGGGTTAAAGAGAAGTTCTTTAACAACATCCACATATCCAGCCATCTCCAGAATAACATCTTTATTATAGCAGTTGATCTGAATATCCTGTAAACGAATCCATACGGGAAGTGTTTGTAGAATATCTGATGAAGGTTGTTTAGTCCAACGATCAATCACTATGCTCTAATCATCATAAGTCCATGCACCTGACTCAAGTAGCAATTTAAGATCTTCTTTCCCGTCAAAAACAAACCAGAATCTATCATGGGAAATAGCATATCCTCTTCATCGATCTTGAACTCTCCACATCCTTTGCGTATCATGAATAAAGCTATTCATCCTTTGATTAAACGGATTCAGAAAGCGTCCCAACAGACTACACTTAATTCTCTTTGCCACGTTTTCCTTAGGAACACTCTTGAGTTTAATCGACGTGTCTTCTTCAGTCGACATCACTTATAAGGCTTTGTGGATTTTGTTGTTCATTGTTAGAAAAACACGTCTCGTGAAGACCATCCTATAAGAATCCTTTTTCTTTGAAAACTCAATCACAAAACCACAAAAGTTTTAAGAAGAGCAAACACACGGCGACTCCTCACAAAAATTTTAAGGTTTAGTAACAAACCACCGTCTTTATGTAGTGATAAAGGAAAGAAATCTTGTTTAAAATTCAAATTTCGGCGAAAAAGGTGAAATCCCGGTGAAAAAGCTCTAACTATTTAGAAAGCGAACCTTCTAAATGAGAAAGATTCTAAGCCCCACAAAGAGAAATCGAACAAACTTTATGACACTTGAATTTTGGTTAATCTATATCACTATTTTCTTCATTTTATGAGATGAAATTAGTAAAATTAGCTTCTAGATTTTGAAAGTCGGAAGTTACATACATTTGTTAATCTCTATATATAATAAAGCCGTAGCATTAACCTAAACACAGTGTTATATTGTCTGTTTTGGACTACATCGTATTGTTACTAGAAAATATTGTCACTTAATATTTGTATCTACTATTATCTTAATATTTAATTAAAAAAACAATTAATTAATACGGATGAAATTAATATTTGTTTGCAAGTGGCCTTTAATCCAATGGCCGGCGGTAAGTCCACTAAATGGCAGGCGCACTTGCACATCCATGGATCGAGTTTCACCGCCTACATTATGTAGGAATTTGGCTATTGGGCCGGCCAGTTGTGGCTCATTGTTGACAAAAAAAAAATTTGTTTAGTAGACTATTCTAGATAATATACTAATTTATTGGTTGTTTAAACAAAAAAAAAAAGTGGACGACTAATCTATTAATTTATTTGCAATAATAATCGACTATTCATATCTAAAAATCACTTGGTTGTTTAAAAAATTAATTGGCGATTTTGGGCACTAAAAATCTATTGGTTGTTTAAATATGATACCATTTTATATTTTATAGAGATATTTAAAACAGTGAATTAATAGAGGGTTGACGGTCTATTTCCACCTCAAAGTTTCGATATAACAACTGATCAACCTATACTTAAACCCTCGGTCTAATTCCATCTAAAGTGTACATGCAAGGTCTAATTGCACCCAAAATTAGATAGTGACTATCGGATTCCACACATAGTATACGAAATTGGTTTAATTTTACAAATTGCTGGATAATTATGGTTTTGCTGTAAACCAACAATTGGTTACGATCTTAAATCATTAATTAACCGAATCTAAACCCGAACAAATCTCAAATTGACAACCAAATTTGAGCGGGTTAGGGTAAACGTTTTCTATTTGACATTTGGTCGGGTCTAAAATTGGTTTAGGTTCTGTTAACTAATGGTTATGTTAACCAAGGGTCTAAGTATAAGTTAATCTATTGTTATATCAAAACTTTGAGGTGAAATAGACTGTTGACCCATTAATAGATTATCTTAACAACTTATTTTAACTAATTCCTTATATTTATGATATATTATACAAGATATTCCTTATCAATATCTATTTAAAATATTTTCTCCTAATCTTAATAGAAAAATAATACCAAAACATTTCTATTTAAGATCCATCTCACGATTATTATCACCATAACAACGATTCAAGTCTTTTCCAAATAAAAAACAAATGATTCAACTCTTTTTTTTCTCAACAATTTTAAGTTTCTTTTTCCTCTTGATTTTTAATTCTTTAATCATGTTTTTCTCTGAAATTTTTTAGTTGAAACCATGCAAAGAAAATTAGGAATTAAATTTAAGATTCTACAGCTATGGAAGATATACACTAAAAAATTTGGTCAAACTATTGATACGGTTCTTTGTGATTCTAAGGTATGTTAATAATAATTTACTTATTTGTATTTTTTTAATGATTAGGAATATTTTATAATCTCTATATATGATAAAAGTGTAGTATTAACTTAAACACTGTATTATATTGGTTTGTTTTGGACTATATCGTATTGTTACCAAGAAGTAATTGTCACGTAATATTTGTATTTATTTTTATCTCTTATAATAATAAAAAAAATTATTATTTCTCAATAAGATTCTATAACTAATTATTATTAATGGGGAATTTCAAAAATACCTTTTTTGACATGCTTCTTTTCAAAATCTACCATTTCCTTTGGAAATTAGGAGAGAAAAATAGGCATGAAAGGGCACGTTTAGAAAATGGGCATGTCAAAAATAAATTTTCTTAAAATTCTTCTTATTAATTATTATCTAGATGATATTATTAGTTTGTTTTTATTTTAAATATAATAAAAATGGACTTAAATATTATTGGTTTGTAATCTTATTCGTAATTATTTTCTTAATTGGTTATTTACTTTATTTTCCTAACAAACTAATTATTTTCCTAATTGAAAATTTACTTGCATTATTATTTACTTTATTTTCCTAACAAACTATTTATGTTCCGAATTGAAAATTTACACCCACTACTATATAGAGATTCTTTTGTTAAAAAGGGTCACACAAATATAACTATTCATCTAACAATCATATATCATAATTATTTTCCTAATTGGTCATTTAAATGTTTCAATGGAATATTTCAAGAAGTGTAGTCAAAAGATTATTGATCCGTTTAGCTTAACTCAAACACCTAACAATGTCTTAAGAGAATATTTCAATTTCATAGTTTATTCATATGTATAATCGCATATACTTAAAATTCAAATAGGTTGAAACTTAAATTCCTATAACTGATTTTAGGCTTGCCGTCTAACTTATCCTAAAACGTGGACGTCAAATCAATACAATAGATAACAACTTATCGTAACTAATACCTTATATTTAGAGTATATTATAAAAGATATGTTTAGGGTATATCCACATGATTTTTGGCCCCTAAATAAATTTGGGTATAAGAACTTAAATGAATACTGGTTTTAAGCTTTAAATGGATGTTGTTCTAATAACTTAAATGAATATGGATCTAAGAACCTAAATGACATAAGTCAAAAAAATTTATATACGAAAATTGTAATGCATCAAAATCTAATAAATATCAGAAAATATATTTCGTGTACAAAATAAATTAACTTTTAGTATATCCATATATATATATAATTAATAAATTTACATCAAACCATGAAATAAACATAAGAGAAACAAATATCACATATAAATATAAATATTATAAATAAAGAAAATAATCCCAAATATATAGTAAATTTTCACAAAAACATATCCCATGCATAGCATGGGTCATCATTTAGTAAATATATATACAATAAAAAATTTGAAGGTTCAGTTAACATATATTATAACCGTAAATAATCTATTTTAATCATAAAATTAATCCCTATGTTTAATCATAAACATTATATATTAATCGTAAAATCAAATCATTTATTTGAAATAAGAAATATATAAAATTAAAGTCTCTGAATTTTGATAGTTTTTATTAAACCTTGTATCCTACCGGTTTAATGGGTTTTGGGCTAATAACACTTTTTCAGATTTTACCAGTTTTTTTGAATTAGGGGGTTTTATTATTACATCTGAACAAAAAAAAAACATTTGGGTCCAAGCAGAACTGGTTCAATGTTATCGAAGGTCCTACTTTATCGACTTCTTTAGGCTTTTCAGAAGACGTCGAAAATCTATTTTACGGTATAGATGCTTATGACACTCTACTGCTGAGTTATATCCCTTCCTCCATCAAGAAGTAGTCGTCGAAAGGATCTCGGAGACCCGCCTCACTTCCCTCTTTGACTACCTTCTCCATTGAATTGAGAGATTTGAGTTGCCCCTAGGTATTCTCTACCTACCCACATGTGTCGGTTTTCAAATCATGTTTGAGCCTATGTTCAGACAAAACCCATATTATTGAAAATTTGCTTTTTTTTATAGAAAATTATTGTTCAAAGGATAATCAAATATTTTTTCTTTCGGTATATTTTCTAATAATAACAACTATTTTTATTCATTAATATTTTTTAAAAAAAATATTATGCGATGTGAAAAGATGAGATTGTATAATCATCAAACATTGTAACTAACATCAGATTTCTCAAAACTCATAAAACAATAGTATAAAGAGATAATTTTGGTCTTACTCACTAAAAAATCAATAAACTGTTAAAATATTGGGCCGTAATTACTAAAAAAATTTGCTGATGACGTGTACCCTAGTGGTAGTGACCACTTTAGCATTCCTTAGGTATCAGAGTTCGATTCCTATCGATGCAAAGGGAAGGAAAAAAAAGGATTTTAGAATATGGGTTTTGGCTATGAATCGGGTCTTATTGATCCAATTATAAGAGTAAGATTGACAACAACAAAGAAGTTGTTGGCCATAATTACTACCAATATTCCATAAATTTTAAGAGTTTTAGTCCTAGTTATTACAAAATCCTATAATTTCTAAAGAATTTCGGGTCCTACTATTAATGGGTCTTAAGCTATGACTTATGTAGTTTATACCACGGTCTAATCCTGCGTCCAAGTTAACTAGTCCGACTAGTTAGTCCATATTCGGTTAATCAGTCTGGCGGCTTGTCCGGGTCGGTTATTAAGCTACAAATGTAAACATAGGTACATAGATGGAATTTATTAATAATTAAACGAATTTGGACTCTCTGTTTTTGTATCTACTAAAAATGAGAATAGGTGGAAACAAGGCGGTATACCAAAGCTTTCATAAAATGGGGAGGCGCCAAAATTGGTTAGTGAACAAGATATGTGTCGTAAAAGCTTTGGTTCTTTGACAATTATGGAATGTCCAACTATTTTGAACTTTTCTTTAAATAGAAAAGCCAAACCGTTACTAATAAGTTCGGTAGGAAGTATTATTCATTTGAGTATCGCTTTATTCTTTTTCAATACCACTATTATATACTGATGTTTGACTTTTAAGTGTTTAGTTATATAGTATTGTATAAACATATAGTATGTGATATTTCTATACTGAAACATGGTCAAGCTATATATTGAGATTTTTAGGTCAAAATTTTTGTTTTATCAATATTAGTATTAGTATTAATGCATATAACAAAATAATCAAATCCACTTTAGGCATATGTTGATCACATTCCTCCAATGGTTGGTTTGTTATCTTAAAGTTTTGAACGATTTTTTGTGTGATCCTATTAACACCAAAAAATTTATGGTGTTCTGCTTTTATTCATAGTTTATCATTTTAACATATCTCATATCCGAAATTTAGATATGTCTAACCTGTTTTAACCTAAATAGATAAAGTTTAAATATATAGGCTTTTATAACAAAAAAATGTTTACAGGTCAGTCATAAGATTTTCTCACATATGTGACCCGTATAAATGTTTAGTCTTGTCGTTATAGATAATCAAATGAATCATTTGCCTATTTTAGAATCTTTTGGACTAAACACTTAATTGTGAATACAATTATTATAAGATATGAGTTAAGAGTTTAAAAGGCATTTTTTTGTGAATTAAACAATTTTTTGTACAGTGCATTGGTCGCTCTTAGATGTTTTTTTTTTTGGGACTAAAAGATAAAGTGTTCTTAGAAGTTAATATGTAAAACTAGAGTCGACTGAACATCTCAACTATTGGCGAAAATTTTGCCCGCATCTGATCCACAATTCTTGTTTACCCCGGATGATCATGTTGGGTGAATATAGGTGACTTTTCCGCATATGTGTGCGGGCAATAATATTTTTAATTTAATTAATTTTAAAATTTTATTATCTTATACACTAAGTATCAAGTTTTTAATAATCAGTATTATATAAAAACACTAAAGATAAAATCAATATGATATGTGAAAAATAAATTCCACAAACAAACATTTTTAAAACCTATAATACAATATTATCAGTTTTATAAAAATAATATATTAAATAATTGTTTTAATTAATCTCTCATTTAACAAATCATATTATACATATGATTATATGATTATGTTATGAAAACTTTTTTTCAATAGTTTCATGTTTTTTTGAATAAAATTAAAAGATTTGTAATCAAAATTTGAAATTGCATATTATTTTAGTTTACACACAATTTTAAACTACTTTATTCGTATATCAAAACCATCTCAACTGATTTGAGTATTTTCATAGTATCATAATTTTCACCCTCATAGATTTATGTCCCCTAAAAATATATAGAAAAATCAAATGATCACCACATATTGGTTGAATAGACTAATGAATACTTTTTTCATCCACTTATAAAATATTATTTATATTATTAGTTTATCTTTCAATCAAATTGTCTACTCTTTACTATAATATGCTTCTCCACATTATTATCATTTTTATTAAAATAAAATTAAAAAATTTGTAAATCAAAATTTACAATACGTATTATTTTGGTTTACCCACAATTTTAAATTAACTCTTCGTTGACCAAAACCATCTTAATTGATTTTGAATGATCTTCATAGTTTTACAATTTTCACCTTGATTTTATAGCAATCTAATAGTGAATTGATTTCTCTTATGAAAATAAATTGAGTAGGCTAGTTCTTAACGGTAAAAAAAACAAAAAAAAACAAAAGACTATCTGAAAAAAGAAAACATTGCAAATTTAAATGAATTTTTGTGGTAAATGAAAAAATTATGATAGATTGAAATTAGTTATCTTTACTTTATATAGAAAAAGATATAAACAGAAATATAAATTATTAATGATTATGATAACTATGAAAAATATGCATTTATTGTATTAAAATTTAATAATTAAAAATAGTATTAAATCAAAACAAAAAGAACAAAAAAATTCTTATCTAATCTTTGGATAATTATAAAACTTAAGAGATTTTTCTTTTATAATAAACATAGTAAATTAAAAAAAAAAATTTAAACAAAAATTTTTTTATATGTAAAATAAAAAATTTATAAGTAATTTATGTAATTATCTATATTATAAAACTAAGATTAAATAAAAAAATATAAAATAATTTTATGTTTTATAATATCTTGTAAAATCTATGTTATTATTTTCATATTAAAATAAACTAAATTAATTAATATTAAAATAAACTTAATGTAAAATGAAAAATTTATAAGTAATTTATGTAATTATCTATATTATAAAAACTAAGATTAAATAAAAACAAACACAAAATCATTTTTATAATATCTTAGAAAATATATGGTATTAACTTCATATAAAAATAAATAAAATGAGTTAATACTAAAATAAACTTAAATTTTATGTTAGTGATAATTTGTAATTTGATATTATGGCAACTCTGTAATCAATTATGTTGAAATTAAACGTAGTGTTGGCAAATAACCTTTTGAATAAAAATCATAGAGAATAATATATAAAATGACTAATGATTTACCAAAGAAAACTAAATTTATTAGAATCATACTAATTAAACGATATTTGCTTCAACCGAATTTTGGAGATTTATTGGGAACTTATACAATATAAACTTAACCAATATATATATATATCATATTACATAAAGTTGTGTTTCAGAAGTTACTAATGAACGAGATTTTTTTACATGTCAAACCTAACGATCCAAATCCTATTATATAAAGTTGAGTTTTAAAATTTAATTTCCTATTATATAAAAGTGAGTTTCAAAAGTTACAACTCAACAAAAATTTTCCATGTGTCTAATCTAACAATCCAAACTTTTGCAGTATCCTATTATATAAAATTGGGTTTCAAATGTTCGCTTTCCTCCATGTGTCAAATCTAAAAGAATTCTTCCTCACATCAAATTTAACTATCCAAATCCTATTATATAAAGTTGGGTTTCAAAAGTTAATAATCAACTAGATTTTTCCATGTGTCAAATCTAACAATCCAAATTTTTTGCAGTATCTTATCATATATCCTATTATATAAAGTTGAGTTTCAAAGTTGGGTTTCTTCCATGTGTCAAATCTAACATGATTCTTCCATATGTCAAATATAACGATCTAAATCTTACTATATAAAAATGGGTTTCTAAAGTTGGGTTTCTTCCATATGTCAAATCCAACTATCCAAATCATATCTTATTATATAAAGAAGGGTTTCTCAAAGTTAGTATTTAACAAGATTCTTTCCCGTGTCAAATCCAACGATCATAAAATTTTCGGGGATATATTTAAAAAAAAATTAAAAAAAGAAGATAATCATAACTATGACACAAAATATTTATAATATTTGAAATCCTATTATATGAAGGAACTAAATCCTAACATAAAAAAGAATATTAAATAATTAACTATATCATAATCTAAAAATAATTCTAAAAAGAAAACAAAATTCAATAAAATAATTACAAATATCATACTTATAAAGTAAATATTATATATAGATAATTATCTATATAGAGATTAGTCAGCACTCAGCATGTAATATCTTATTATATAGTGTAAGGTTTCTCAAAATTACTAATTAATTGGATTCTTCCACATGTCAAATCTAACGATCATAAAAATTTTGATGATATATTAAAAAAAGTTAAAAATAAATCTTATTATATAAAGAAGGGTTTCTTGAGCATCGGACAAGAGTGTCTGCTTTATGATTCAAAAAACAAGGATACAATAAATACCAAAATTTGAAAATAAACTTTTCAAGCGTAAGAAAACCCATGCATCGCACGAGTCCTTATCTAGTTATATATAGTTGGGTTTCAGAATTCTAATCAATGAGATTCATATATATATATAATATTTATTTTTAAATAGGAAATAAGAAAAAAAGAAGAAGATATTTTAAATAGGCGGCATATATAAATGGAAAGTTGTTCGCAAGATAAAGCTATTGAATTATGCCATCATGTTTTTCACATGTTTATACTTTTCAGTTTTCATTACGCTTTTCTACTGTCAATTCATTTAGACTTTTTTTTTGTTTTTTTGGTAATAAATTCATTTAGGCTTTTTTAATATCAATTTAAAGCATTCATTTAATCTTCTTTTAAAAAAGAAAAGAAAAATTGGTTGATGTAGTCTTTACACTTCAGAATATTGGGTTTATTAGAGGGTAGATTTTAATAAATTTTTAATGGATTTAGAAATCTTCACAAAATCAATGTGTTATTCAATCAATGATTTTAAAATCTATATTCAAATCATGTATTATTCGGCTGGGTAGAAATCTATAGTGATTGGCAAAACTATGATCAAGAAAAACTATTGTATGGCTATTGGCAATGGCAGGAACACTAGGATATGATATGATGATTGGCTCTCATCATTTATCAAACTTCTACCAGTCGGACTAGCACAAAAGCATAATCTCCACACTACGGTGGCAGAGCTATTTTACACTAAATCATCAAAACGGAATATAGCAAAAATCATAAATATCTTTCCTAACTGGTAAAAAGAAGTACTTAGCACCAAATCTAGCAACCTAAATCAAGAAGATAAACTAATTCGGATCGCAAGTCAATCAAGTAACTATCATCCGATCTAAATATTTTGCAGCACTTGGTGCTAGTAACATAAATAATCAAATAGAACGAAACAAAGATGAGCTAAATCGGAAATGTGACATCTGGGAATACAATTTTAACTCGGAGTTCAAAATGTTCTTGTGTAAGATGGCTCAGAAGGCCTTACTTATTGCCACTAATCTACCAACAAGGAACCTAACAAACCTTGTCATATCCCCTAGATGTGGGGAGATAGAATCTAATGAGCATATGTTCCTCACTTGTCACTATGCCCAAGCAGTGTGGGATAAAGTTCCTCTAAAAGAGAGGTGGAATCCGGGTCTAACTATAGATATTCGTACAAGAATCTACTAAGCCAGAGCACTTGAATGCCTTATACTGAACAAATTCATCTTCGAGAAGATGAAGATTAAAAAGATGCAAGAGAATGGATGTTAGCTCAAAACTCAGTAAATGCAGATCCAATTAAATATTTTGATCAGGAACTTAATGAATCTAAACCACCATCGACCACCATCAATGTTCCTCCGATGCATTGTGGATAGAATCTAAAAAAAAAGTAAGTAATGGTGGATCCAAAACCCAGAAGGTCGTTGCTTAATTGGGTCTTCCTCAACATCCACATTTGTGATATCTGCTTTAATTGTAAGACGAATGGCTCTTCGTGAAACCATGAGTTAGGTGAAAGAACGCAGAATCTCCAAAGTGATTTTCACATCCGATTCTATTAGAGTATACAATTGGGAATATTCCATATACGATTGAGTTGATATCTTGTTCACCAAGCAATGTTGTATATATATACTTGGTTGTAACTTAATGAATAAAATCAGCTTTACATAAATTATTTCATGGTATCAGAGCAAACCCTAAACTAAACATATTTTTTAAATTCCTTATCTATCGCCGCCGCCGATTATGACTTCTACGGATCCTACCGCCATAAGCAAGGAAGTGGTGATGCCTTCACCCTACTAACTCTGACAATCCTGGTGCTTTGATCTCATCAAAGATTCTTTGGGAAGAAAACTATTCAGAGTGGACAACAGAACTTCGTTACTCCTAACAGGTGGAGCAAAAGTTATGCTTCATCAATGGGACGATCCTGAAGCCTACCACATAACCTGATCTTACCTGCTGGCTTATTGTAAACTCTATTATCGTGGGATGGATACAGACATCCATTAAATCACGTATTCGATCAACAGGTTCTTTCATCGAGAATGCTTTAGAATTATGGGAAAGTCTTCGAGCTCGCTTCTCTGTTGGCATTAGAGTTCAAAAATAGTTCCTCAAAGATGCAATCGCTATATGCAAATAGGATGGTAAACTTGTGATCGAGTACTTTGGAAGACTCTCTAAACTTTGGTAAGAACTGCAACAATACAGAACTAGTACCGTCTGTACTTACACCGCAGCTTAGGATATCATAAAAGAACGTGAAGATAATCGTGTCCACCAGTTTCTCTTTGGTCTCAACATGCCTAAGTTTAGCCATATTCGCTCAACTATCATCGAAGAGGATCCTCTCCCGTCTTTGAATCTCGTATATTCACGAGTAATTCATGTGGAACAAAACCTTAATCTCGTACTCTCCAAAGAGGTTTAGAAGATAGAATCAGTTGGTTTCTCTGTCCAAGGTTTGTCCACAGCTCAAGCCGCAACGTTTTCTTCTCTCGGCCTCGCGATAGATTGGCCCTGCATTGTACTCATTGCAAGAGACAAGGTCACGATGTGACAGAATGTTTTCAACTCCATAAATACCCATATTGGTACTATAAAAATCATGGAGAGACTTTCGTTGGCAGGGGGTTCTACGTCTTCGAACCGCATGAAAGGGAATACACGCGATGGTCGTCTACCACCTGGCAATGGGAAATGATGACCAAATCGCTCAATTGATCAAGTTGCTTCAAGCTTCTTGCCCAGAAACCATTCCACAAAAGTTATCGGGTAAAACTTGTAGTACTGATGTGATTATTAATACAAGTGCCTCACATCACATGATTGGTGATGAAACTCTTCTTTGTGATGTTGTTGATATCATTCCATCAGCGGTCACTTTTCCTGATGGCACAGCCTCTCGTACTACAAAATGAGCCACTATAGTTCTGAATGACACACATGAGCTGCCCAATGTCTTATATGTTCAGAAATTTCATTGTACTTTGATCTTTGTGGCTAAGTTGTTGAAGCACACTGGTTGTATTCCATCTTTACTAATACTTTCTGTTTCTTACAGGACCACTTTACGAGGACTTTGATTGGTGCGGAGGAGAAACGTGAGGGAGTGTACTACTTCATTGGTGTTCTTACTGCACATGTCAACAAAGTTGTCAAGGAATCTTCTTCAGCTGCCTTGTGGCAACGTAGATTAGGACATCCCTATTCTACTGCTTTGTTATCTTTGCCTAAGTTTTCTCATTCATCTTATGATTTGGATAAAATAAAGACTTGCGAGATTTATTTGCGTTCTAAGCAAACTCGCACGATTTTCCCTTTAAGTTCTAATAAAACAAAGTTTTGTTTCGAATTGGTTTATTGTGACGTCTGGGGACCCTATCATACTCCCACACATTTTGGCTTAGTTTATTTTCTCACTGTTGTTGATGATTTCAGCCGCTGTGTGTGGACGTTTTTAATGACCAAAAAATAAAAATTATTCAGACTTCTCCAAAATTTTTGTGCTATGGTTGAAAGACAATTTCACAAACAAGTTAGGTGTATTCGTAGTGCCAATGGTACCGAATTTATGTGTCTCATGTCGTTCTTTCAGAATCTTGGCATTCTCCATCAAACGCCAAGTGTGGATACACCACACCTGAATGGACGAGTGGAACGCAAGCATCACCACATCTTGAATGTTGCAAGAGCATGCTTATTCGAGGGTAATCTTCCGATTAAATTCTGGGGCGAGAGCATACTTGCTGCTACTCATTTGATTACCCATACACCATCTAGTGTTCTTGGTGGTAAGACTTTGTATGAGGTTTTGTAGACAAACCTCCAGCGTACACGATGTTGCAAACTTTCAGGTGTTTCGCCTATGCTCATCATCGCCCATGTGGTAGAGACAAGTTCAGGTCACACAGTCAAAAATGTGTGTTTATTAGATATCATGTAGGGAAGAAAGGATGGAAAGTATATAATTTAAAGGAAGAATGATTCTTTGTGAGTAAGGATATAGTCTTTCATGAGGACATTTTTCCGTTTGTAGTATCACCAACTACTACTACCTCTACGTCTCCTTCTCGGTCCATGGATCTTATTGATGATGATTGGTTACCACTTATGGATGCTCCAGTTTCGTTCACTACGATACCTCAAGTACCATAGACATGTTGGCTCCTTTGTCACACGTTGAGTCTCCTACAAACCTCGACACCACCGTGACAGGGAATGTCGAAGCTCCCACACCTAAGAAAAATGCTTCGCAGACGAAAACTTTAGGACGAGGCCAATGGTCAAGAAAGACTTTCATTTTGATAAAGGATTCTGTAACCAAACATGTACACTCTCACACTTCTCACTCCTCTCTTGGTCTCACCACATCAAATGACTCCACATTTTCTGGTAAGGTTCTATACCCAATCTCAAAGTATCTAACGGATTCTGGTTTTTCAGCGAATCATATAAACTTCATTGTTGCTGTTCTTGATGGACATGAACCGCAACATTACAAAGAAGTGGTTCAAATAAAGGAATAGAGTAAGGCCATGAAGCGAGAGATTGAAGCTTTGGAAGCCAATCACACTTGGGATGTGACTTTTTTACCTCTTGGGAAACAAGCTATTGGTTGCAAGTGGGTCTACAAGAATAAATTCAATTTAGATGAGACTTTGAAGTGGCATAAAGCATGCCTTGTTGCACTAAGAAATCGTCAAATGCTAACAACAGTTTGTTATCTCATGTCGTGGCAGCCAAATATTGGGAAGTTCACCAGATGGATGTGCACAACGCATTTTTACATGGTGATCTTAAAGAAGAAGTATACATGAAATTGCATCCCGGATTTCACTTCTCTGATCCGCGCAAGGTATGTCTTCTACACAAGCCACTCTAAGGGTTACGTCAAGCTCCAAGATGTTGGTTTTCCAAGCTCTTTGCTGCTTTGAAAGACCTCAGGTTTCAACATTGTAAGCAAGACTACTCTTTATTTTCCTTGATTTGCGGTGGTGACATTCTTCACATTCTTGTCTACGTAGATGATTTCATGGTTGCTGGAAATAATCTCGAAATGATAAATCATATTAAGTCTGCCTTAAGCAATCGGTTTCATAAGAAGGATCTTGGTAAGTTGAAATACTTTTTGGGGATTGAGGTTTCAAGAGGTGCTGATGGTATTTACTTGTCACAATGAAAGTATACTTTGGACATAATCACCAAGATTGGTCTCTTCGCGCCTAAACCGGTTTCTAACTCGGATTTCTTGATGGACCTACATAAACTGATCCCTCCCAGCATCGACAACTTATAGGGAGACTTATTTATTCGTCAATTACAAGACCTGATTTGAGCTATGTGGTACATATTCTTTCTCAGTTCATGCAGGCTCCAATGCAGGGACATTGGGAGGCAGCTTTGCATGTCGTTCGATATTTAAAAGGCAAATATTCACAAGGCATCTTGCTCCGCTCTCATAGTGACTTGACGTTGACAGCTTACTGTGTTTTTGACTAGACAACTTGTCCTCGCACACGTCATTTCCTCTCCGCTTACGTTGTTTATCTCGGTGATTCCTCAATCTCTTGGAAGACGAATAAACAAAACACGGTCTCATGGTCCTCGGCTGAAATGGAATATAGGTCGACGGCTTACACATTGCGTGAGCTAAAATGGTTGAAAAAAATATTACAGACATTTGGTTGTAAGCATTTTCATCCGATGCCACTCTTCTATGATAGTCAAGCTGCTTTACACATTGCGGCCAATCCCGTCTTTCACGAACATACCAAGCACATTGAGGCTGATTGTCACCAAGTTCGTGATGTTGTTCAAGATGGACTCATCAAAACCAAACACATCACCACAACAAAGCAAGTCGCAGACTTACTTACGAAGGCGTTACCGGGTCCAACGTTCCAATATTTAATGTCCAAGTTTGGTGTTCGCAACTACGAACCACCTATTTGAGGAGGGGTATTAGAGTATACAATTGGGAATATTCCATATACGATTAAGTTGGTATCTTGCCCACCAAGCAATGTTGTCTATATATATTTGGTTGTAACTTAATGAATAAAATCAGCTTTACACAAACTATTTCAGATTCTCTCCACAAACTATTTCAGATTCTCTCCATGATCAACGCAGTTTGATTCATGAACCCTCTAAAAGATCTTCATGAAATTCTCCAAAATTGTTTGATCTATCCTTTAATTTTTGTTTTCTGTTTTAAGTTATGTTAAATGATCACACAATGAAGTTATAGAAAGAATTGCCAAATGGGCTTTCTTTGAGACCTGATTGTAAGTCTTTTTCAGTTAATGAAAAGTTTTAGTCCAAAACAAATAAGTAAAATCAGTTTCACAAATCTTCCATAAACTAGATAAGTATATTTAGTCAAGTAATCAAATGTTTATTTCTATATTTATATATCATCAGAATTTAGTTCCAACTAACCGTGTAATCTCGCATCATAAGGTTTAGATTATAGTTTTAAGTTTTGATCTATTTAAAAAAGAAAAACCTTCCATATATCATGACAAAAAAATCTATTATGTTTCAATCATTTCTATTCAGCTACATCACTTTAATATACTCCAATAAAATATTAAGTTATTCAAATAAAGTTGAATCTGTCGATTGCAGTGATTGTTTCAATTATATACGAAATGGTAATGTATGTGTGTGTTCATTGGGGTAGAGGCTCATGTTAACTGTGTCTTATGTGTACAAGAAACATACGAAATTTAGGACACTCAATCACTTTAACCGTTTTTTCTTTGAACATGATTGGTTTGGATCAACCCTAAACATCAATTAGTTAATCTCGTGAATAAAGATATGGGGTTTGATTGATTACAACGAAACGGTTATTTGTAAATGATATGCTTATTTTGCTACCAATCAGTACTTCGTTTGAAACAATCATTTGCAAACAACCTTTGGAAAAAAATTCGTTTGAACTTAGTTTTGGTCGTTTGAAAATATCATTTGCAAATGGAGCTATTTACAGTCGTTTGAGAAACGATCGTCGTTTGTAAATACAAAGGATCGTTAATTTTGTAAGTTATGTATAATTATGGTTTAAAGAATAATATATGATTGAAGAAGAAGAATTAGTTGTTTAGATTTAGAAAAATAGTCATTTGCTGAATTGCTGTCAGTTTGGTGGTTAGGATGATCCAGCTAATGACTTAGGCATCATGGTTCGATTCCTCTCCACTACACTAATAGATTAAAAAAGGATTTTAGGATGTGGGCTTAGGTTATGAATTGGGCTTTGTCGATCCAATTGTTGACAAAAATATAGTTTTTTGCTAATTTGCAAATATTATTTTTTAAAAATGAATTTATATATATTTTTATTTTTATATTAAAATTTTAAACTATATACTATTCCATAATTTTTAGAATAATTGTTCAAATCAAGTTTTACATACTAATTTTATCTCATTACAATATTTAACAGTTGTAGTGTTACCAATCAACATTAATTTTCAAATGATCTTCGTTTGAAAACCTTCTTTGCCAACTTTTCTTTTCAAATAGTCGTTTTCAAATAACATTCATTTTAACCACTTATTTTTTCCAAACGGTCGTTTCAAACAGTATTAGCAATCGGATCCACGAGGTTGTGGCTCAATTGGGACAGTATTGTCATGCGGTCACTACATTTCATTTTTTGTCGTTAGAGTCACAAATATAAAAAATACAAACGTTTTATTCTTGTTCTCATGATGGTTTTTAGGCTAAAAGGTTATATTTTTAAATGGTGATACACAATGGACATTTTTTATTTTTAATGTAACCTGCCAAAATTAATAATATCATTTTTTTTTCAAAACATCCAAATAAATCAAAGTTTTCTCTAAGTTAATCCACGTTCAGATTTTGATAAGTTGAATTTGTTTTGTTTTTTAGTTCTACTTGTTTGATTGTTATATCAAACATGCTTATTTTGTTTGTTTTGAGTCTTTTACGTAACCAGTTAGAAGTTTATATCTATAATCTTTTTAGATTCGAGGTACTCTCAATCTCTTAGTTCGGTGGTTATGATGATCCAACTAAAATTTTAGGCACCGGAGTTCGATTTCTACCCACTACACTAGTAAATTAAAAAATGATTTTAGGGGTTGACTTTAGGCTATAGATCGAACTATTGTCGATATAATTATTGAAAAAAAAAAAAATTTAGATAAGAGACCAAAACATTTTTGTGAATAATTGTGGATTAATAAAAGTATTGATCCATAGTTCGGCTATCTATAGTTTTATTTTGATTTTTAAAAAATTGCATAGATGGAAATTTAGCCATTTAATCAAAATAATTTTTTTTTGGGGTTAAAATACTTGAATTTATTTAGGACATTTTCAACTCTGTTTTCTAAGATGACTTAAGATGATACGTAGGTTAGACTATCAAAACCAAATATATTTAGCTCGTTTCTATTGTTTATTATTTAATCTTCTGCTATCGAAATCTAAAATCTTTAAATAGTCGAAAATAAGTCGGCAATATATCGCATCCACACACCATGTCAACAAAAGTACTTTGAAGTAATATTAAATAGAATGTAAATATGTAATATATAATGAATGTGAACCCTTTTCTTCAACACACATATATATATATATATATGTTGTAATTTTGTATTATTGGTCTCCAACTAACGTAAGTAATAAGACAATTTTTATTTTTTTTCCTAAACAGTTTCTAATCTATTAAATCATCATGGAAGAATGTCAAACTCGTGATATATAAAAAAAGAATGTCAAACTCATGTTGCAAATATTTATTTATTTTAGTAGTTTCTTTTTTGAAATACTACAATTAGGAAGCGTATGAGCTAGGGTATATACCCCACAGCCAATATTCTATATATATGAGCAAAGAACGTTCACAACAACAAACAACGAGAAAGAAAGATTCATCTTTTCAAAGAAAAAAAAAATGGAGACAGAACCAAAGTTCAAGAGAATCTGTGTGTTTTGTGGAAGTAGTGTTGGTAATAAAACCACTTACAAAGATGCTGCTATCGAACTCGGAACTGAATTGGTATTCTCAATCTCCTCTTCTTTCTTATTCCTTCTTCTTTTTCTATTTAGAATAATGAAAAATTTTAGAATCTGAAAATTGAACACTCTTTTTATTTTGCAACCCGAAAAAGCTCTGTTTTTCCATAACAATTGAGAATTTACAGTAAAAACTTCTGAGTCCCGAGTTTCTGGGAACACTCATGTCGTAGACGTACGTTTTGTGAGTTGATTTTACTTAGCTTGATTTTCGGTTCGAATAATTTATGAGTTTTAAGGCATTAAATCCTGTAGCTAAAAAAATTGAACCATAATTTATATAATTTATCTTCATTTTTTTAAAATATGTGAATTATTAAATGTTAATAATTTATAATTTTACAAGTTGCTTGGAAATTGGTTTAATCATTTGACTTGTCATAACTAGAGCCATTTAAGCCATTTAGAGTTAGTGGAGTCAACTATTCATATACAAAAATAATTCCCATTATCTTCTTTAGATAATTTTTATCTAAAAGAATGTTATTTTCAATGTGTACTTATTGTAGTCAGTGCTAGAAACATAATTCCAAGCCTTTAAAAATAATAAGTTTTTTAAGTATTTTTTGGATTGAAATTTGTGATGGCAAAGTTCATACTTTTTTTTTTACCATCTCTTGAATGTTTAGCATGTACTTTCGTTGGCACCTTTACCAGAAAATGTGATTATGAAATTTTCACCTTTTATAGCTTCTCTACAATATTTGTATCCACTATTAGATCATGTAGTGTTTCTATTCCTTTTGCGACAATTGTTTTATTTGGTTTTTTTTTTTTTTTACTAATTAACAATGACAACGACCACTAAATTAATGTTAAAAAGTTAGTAAAAGAAAGTGTTGTTTTTGTAGGTGTCAAGAAATATCGATCTTGTCTATGGTGGAGGGAGCATAGGTTTAATGGGTTTGATTTCTCAGGCTGTTTACAATGGAGGTCGTCATGTCATTGGGTTAGTTTTTCACCTTTTTCAATTTTATTCTTCAAATGGTGAACAAACAAAATATATGGTTCGGTGAGATTTAATCGAGTGGTCCGTACTTAATTAATCACCCATAATACGTTTACCTGAGTTGAGTTGGTTTAAAAGATTTGCTCTAATTGTTCTTTTTTGACAGAGTTTAAACTGTTGGGGTCATATAACGTCAAAATGTTGTGTGGTTCATGAAACATATTAGATTAATTTTATTGGTTAATATATATAACAGTTATGTAAAAAAGTAATTAGTTTGAGCATAAAATTAGACAGTTTTGACAACACATTTGGTCACTTATTGTGGTTTGCATTAAACTCTTGTCTTATGTTTGTTTGGCATGTGTTCTATCCATTTCGTACAAAACACACACACATGTTCCAATTATTTCACATAATGTATTTTCTTACGTTTAATCCGGTATTATTATTATTATTATTATCTATATTTTGCGTTCACAAGTCATTAAAAGTGAGATTAAATAAATAATGATAATTGATAATTTGGGCAAACGTGTAGTATTTGTGACGTTTACTTTTTAACCAACTTTATTTTTGTCTTGTTACTGTCTTCAGGGTTATCCCCAAGACACTCATGCCAAGAGAGGTACGTCCGAAATATAACTCCAGAATATTATTTATTACTTATTGTTTTTTCCTTACCACATTCATACATATCTACACGTTTTTAAGAATATAAATAAAATAAAAAGAGAGAATTTGAAAGAAATTGGTGGTAGATAATTTAACAAGAACATCAACCTCATAAATGTTATCTTTAAACACGTATTTCTAATTTGTCTCATATTTGAGAGTGTTTCAATTGAGACAAAACATTCCCAATTTATTGGCCGGTGATATTATCAATATTTTTCCTTTATTCTATTCAGGATAAAAAAAATTAATTCTGAGATAATTTTCTTTAAAAAGTCACCAATCATAGTGCCTCAAAAATATGATTAGCTTTTTACGAAAGGGGTCAAAGTTATAAAAATTAAGCCAAACACCTCGAGAGACTAAATCATGATTACATCTATATTCTCACGACATAATGGGCTAAAATATGATTGCACCAAGACAAAATTAGATTTATAAACAATATAAGTTGAATCTTTCGAAAGTTTATTTATATATATACTATATATATAGATAGATTCACACATCTTATTTAGGAGGAAGAAAACCAAAAAACAAGTGGTGTGAGTGTGTGTGTAAGAGTTTTTGTCATTTTGTTTTGGAGTATATAAACAAAAGATTCACAAGTGGTAAGGGAGTGAATAAATGAGTCAGTGGTGAGGATAATATCAAAAATAATAATAATAATAATTTGTAAAAATTGTGAAAAATGTGAATAAAGATAACAGGAGAGACTGTGGGAGAAGTGAAGGCAGTAGCAGACATGCACCAAAGGAAAGCTGAGATGGCTAAGCACTCTGATGCTTTTATTGCTTTACCTGGTTCGTTCTTTTTGTTTTCTTATCCACAATCAAATTTTTAAACCTTATTAAAATTTTAAAATAAAAGTTTTTTGATTTAGTAAAAATGTGAATATTAATGTTGGAAATTTTATATAGGTGGATATGGGACACTCGAAGAGCTACTTGAAGTAATCACTTGGGCACAGCTGGGCATCCATGATAAACCTGTAATCATTTTGCTTCCATTTCTATTTACATTATATATAATAATATTGAGCAAAAACATGAATTAAATTTAGAGTAAATGTCAAAAATAATAACATACTAAATGTTTTTCTTTTTTACTAGTTCATGGAAATAACTCATATAATTATCATTTTTGAGATATATTTTTTGTTTCATTATATATATAAATTTTATGATTATAAAAAAATGTAAAATGAATGTGAAGGTGGGACTGTTAAATGTGGAAGGATACTACAATTCATTGTTATCATTCATAGACAAAGCAGTGGAAGAAGGTTTTATTTCACCAACTGCTCGTCATATCATTGTCTCTGCTCCTTCTGCTAAAGACCTTGTCAGGAAACTCGAGGTTCATTTTTTTTATTTTTCTTTTAATAAATTTTATTGCTTGCATATATTGTTTTAATATAAATAAAACATTTTCTTTCTGTATTTTTTTATATTAATTGTAGGAGTATGTGCCAAGGCATGAAAAGGTGGCATCAAAGAAGAGCTGGGAGAAAGAGCAAATTGCGCTAAGTCCTACTCGTGAAATCTCAAGATGATAGATAATTTGCTTAATTAGGAACAACCCAATTAAGTTTCTCCAGATTGGGATCCTTTTTAGTGATTTCAAACTTAGCCCCAGCAACCGACGAAATGAGATGACTTTTTTTTCTTTTCTTTCTCTTTTTTTTTTTTGTGTAGTTGATCATGTTGTTTTTAATGTTTTTTTTAAGAAAGAAAAAACAGACAATATGTTGGTTTTTGTTTAGTTTGTAATTTGTATTATGTGTCCCTCGAAAAACTCAATCTTTAGTGTTTATTTTTGTTGTTGAAGAAACTACATTGATTGAAGATCTCTACTGGCTGTGATATGAGTACAAGAATGAAGACCATATTTTATACATCTAGACAAGTACTCAAACCTCTTCCAGATCTCTTACTCCTGACTATTGTTGTCCAAACCATCTCAACATAGCTCTGAAGGTTATACTTTTTATTCACGCTTGGACCTCTCTTCTGAGGCTCCAAGTACTCTCACATCTGTGTGAAGATCTCAAAAGCTTTAAAATCTATCAACATGCAAAGAGAATTTTGCTGCTTGCTTTAACCATGGAAAAATACAAAGGCAAAGAGATAATCAAGTCTAAGAAGCCTCCCTGAACATGAAGAATCCTAATCTCCCCTCCGAAGTAAGATGATAAAGAGAATCAACACCGACTTACATTGATTGGGAGACTCACGAACCAGCGAACTCAATGTCTATGGTCGCTCATTCCCTTTCTCTCTAAGCATTGGAAGACCCAAAAGAAGCTGATGGGTGCTGACCTCGGCCATGGACTCTTCCAGTTCAGGTTCAAAAATGAAGAAGATCTACAGCTAGTACTCAGTAACCAACCCTACCAGTTTGCGCGGTGGATGGTTAACTTAGAAAGATGGGAGCCTACTATTGCAAAAGAGTTTCCATCCCAAATCCCCTTCTGGATCCGAATCCAAGGAGTACCCATCCACCTATGGACAGAACAGATTATTAGGAGCATAGAAGAAGACATTGGTACTGTAGAAGAAATCGAAATAACCAACCTCTCAGCAAGAATGCGAGTCCATATTAATGGTTTGCTCCTGCTTATAACCAAATCCACCATTGTGTTTTCAAATGGGGAGGAGATAACTGCAACATTGGTGTATGAAAAATTACAAAAAACACTGCTTCAAGTGCATGAGCCTCTGCCATGAAGAGTATGAATGTAAGGAGAGTAACCAGAAGGAGGTTTATGTAACCCACACTGACCGTAATGCTCGTAGCTACCCAGAGTATACGAGTAAATATTACCGCACTTTCTCTGGAAGAATCCCAAACGATAGCAGCAGCTATTACAGGAAAAAGGAAACCTCTGAGTACTACCCAAGACCGGAGGAAGTAAGACCCTATGACAGAAGAATCGAGCTCGATAAGGAAAAATTCTAGAGCAGAGGAACAAACAGGTACCAGCCTTACCAACGAGCAAAGGACAGAACTACCAATGCTTCCTATATTCAAAAAGAATGGAGAGAAGTTAGGAAAGAAACTACCAACTCGACAAGAAATGGAGAGTCCGAAAAGGAAGCCAAGGGGATTGATTGCACCCAAGACCTGAGGGAGCAATTAAACACCATATCTAATTCAAAATCCAAAGCAAGATCCCCTACAACATTAGAAGGATGTACACATCATTTAAGGGAGAAGCTCAACAACAGCGCTAACGCAAGAACAAAATCAATCTCCCCTGTGAATCTAGAGAGTACGGGTTTCAAAACCCCAACCCAATCTCCAGACCTCTCAGTTCGCCAAGAACACATACCTCAGATGCATATACTGCAGCCATGGGCGAGCTTTGTGATGTTATGATTCAGTATTCTGCTTCTGCAATTCCTACAGAGTGTAATGAGGAAAGAACGAATCAACTTGGCTCAAGGAAGGGATCAACAAAGAGAAACAGCTGCACAAATGGTTAAAGCAAAAATGAGACAAACTAACCTCTACGATACAGAGCTAGTGGAGTCACCACCCACCGACAGGATCCCTGCTAAACAAAGACTGGGACTTCCGGAAACCCCTTCACCACCAGTCACTACACGGATCCCTGCAGCCTTACGTTTAGGCCCACAGAGTGAGATGAACCCTCTTTCTGAGTTGACAGAACAAATAAACCAAGTGAGTATACAACAGATTGGTAAGAAAAAGCCGGGAAGACCACCCCTATGAAAGAAAACTTTATCAAGTCCACAAGTCATGATGGGACTAAATTCAAAGAAGAGAAGGATTTTACAATCACAAAGATCCCCTAGAATGTCTCCTGGAATCCTGCTTAACTCCGGAAGAAGAGGAACAACTGAGAGTAACATCCTGACAGCGCCCCGAGTGAGAGAAGTGGATGAAAGCTCATCTATGGGAATGGCTAGAAACCGTAAGAAAATTACAACGCCCCGGAAAACAGTGGATTTTCACTGATCATGTTCCTTAGTGGTAACGAGTTGGAATTTCCAGGGGTTAGGGAATCCCCTGACAATCTAGCACCTAAAGAAGATCACTGCTAATCTCCAACCCGACCTGTTATTCCTCTCAGAGTCGAGAAACTCTGACACTCAAACTCTCAAGATACTTAAGTGGCTATCCTTCGAAAACCATTGGCTCGTTCCACCTATTGCAGGTTCTGGCGGAGGTTTAGGCTTGTTCTGGAAAAAGGATGTTGAAGTTACAGTTATATCAGCTGATAAAAACCTCATTGACACACGGATCAATCATAAGAACTAAACCTTCCATGCCATGTTCATTTATGGAGCCCCAGATTGCCAAAACCGGAAAGAAATTTGGGACAAAGTCACAAACCTGATCCAAGTCCGAAACTCTTGATGCCTCCTCACGGAGACTTCAATGAGATCATGTGCAACGCTGAAAAACAAGGGGGTCCTCCAAGACCAGAGAGTACTTTCTCGGACTTCCAGAAATTCTATGCGGAAAATGATTTCTATGACCTACAAGCATCTGGGAACATCTTCTCTTAGAGAGGATACCGAAATCAACATCTAGTTCGATGCAGACTTGACAGATCAGCTGCGAATGGGGCTTGGCTGGAAAAGTTCCCAAGAGGTTGGAGTGAATACTTAAGGTTCGAAGGGTCATACCATAGACCAATAATGACATATTTCTCCAACCACCGGCCCAAAAAGAATGGTCTCTTTCACTATGATCGAAGCTTCAACAACAACCAAGAAGTAAGCGAATTAGTTAAGAAACTATGGAAGGAAAAACGAGAAGAATCAGTCAATCAGAGACTTACTAGGTGTCGACAAGGAATCAGTCAATGGAAAAAGAACCAAGCCAAGCACAACCGAGAGAACACCAACAATAAAAGGCAGCTACTAGACGCTGAAATGTCAAAGAACAAGCCCAATGAAGATCAGATACAACAATTGAACAGAGAATTAAAGGACATTTACAAAGCAGAAGATTTTTGGTATCAAAGAAATAGGCAAACATGGTTACAGGCGGGAGACAAAAACACTACATATTTCCATGCAGTATCCAGAGAAAGAAGGCATGTTAATCGATTCTCTGTAATCGAAAATGCCAAGGGAGAATCAGTGTATGAAGAGACTGATATCACACAGGTCATCACATCGTACTCTACAGAACTCTTTTCATCAGCACCTGCAGCCAACAACCAAAACATAATCAATCAGGCACTGCAACCATTGATTAGCGACAAAATAAATGAGAAGATCATCGAAATACCAAATCATGAGGAAATATGCCAAGCTGCTTACTAAATCCATGGTGGGAAGGCCCCTGGACCAGACGGCTTCTTAGCAAGCTTCTACCACAAACATTGGCTACAATAGGACCTGACATCACAAAAGAGATAATAAGCTTTTTTAATTCCGGTATAATGCCGACAGATGTGAACCACACTCATGTAAGACTTATTCCAAAGAATGAAAATCCAAAGACAGTTGCTGAGTATAGACCCATTGCTCTTTGCAATGTTTCATACAAGATTATATCAAAAATCCTAACGAGAAGACTGCAGCCTGTTTTAGAAGGACTTATATCTGAAAACCAGTCAGCATTTGTAAAGGGAAGCGCTATTTCGGACAACGTACTAATCATGCATGAAATGCTACATCACCTACAGCAATCTAAAGCAACAAAACGATGCTCAATGGTGGTGAAGACAGACATGAACAAAGCGTACGACAAACTTGAATGGAGTTTTATAGAAATGGTCCTAATACGATATAGACAGTGGATAACCTGGATTATGAGCTGTGTAAAAACAGTATCATACTCATACCTAATTAATGGTGCAGCACAAGGACATGTTATCCCAAGCAGAGGCATCCAGCAAGGCGATTCGCTATCCCCGTACCTATTCATTCTTTGTAGTGAAGTACTCTCCGGCCTTTGCCTTAAGGACAACGCGAAAACCTGCTACTGGGAATCAAGCTGGCAAGGAACTCCCCAAGCCTAAACCACTTGCTATTTGCGGATGACAGAGTCTATTTCTGCGAAACAAATGACAAAAGTTGTGACACACTGAAAAACATCCTCAAAATGTATGCAGATGCATCAGGGCAGACCATTAACAAAGGTAAATCTACCCTAGCTTTTGCCTCTAAAATGCCTCACAGCACGAAAGAAAGAATGAAAAAGCTACTTGGAATAGCAAATGAAGGGGGAAACAGAAAGTACCTAGGAATCCCAAAACATTTCAGTAGGAAACGAAGAGACACTTTCAAACTATTGGAGGACATAATTAGAAAGAAAGCCTCGAGTTGGGTGTCAAAACATCTATCTCCTACCGGCAAAATGATCATGTTGAAAGCAGTACTCACCTCAATACCTACATATACCATGCCATGCGTTAAGCTCCCAACATGATTATGCAAAAAATTCCAATCCATCTTAACACAGTTATGGTGGGTTACGATACAAGGGAAAAAGAAAATGTGTTGGGTTTCATGGGGGAAACTTACCAAAGGAAAAGGAGATGGAGGCTTAAGGTTCAGAGATCTGCAACATTTTAATGACGCCTTGTTAGCTAAAAACAGCTGGAGACTCCTATCAAAACCACATAGTTTACTTGGAATTGGAAAATACACAGAAGATGGTTCCCTACTCAACTACAAAATTCCATCAAACCCCTCACCCGGATGGAGAGAAATACTGATAGGTAGAGAGACGTTATCAAAGCTCACTGCGGCAAAGTAATTGGTAACGGGCAAGACACACTGATCTGGGATGATGCGTGGCTCTCGACAACTGAAAGTATACAACCTTTTGGGCCAGTCCTGGAAAGTCACATCCACGTAAAAGTGTCAGAAATTATCAATCCAACCGATGGCTCTTGGAATAGAGAAAAGATCCAAGAACTACTACCTGAATGGGAAACTATGATCTTGAACATTAAAACCAGCCAACAAAAACTCCAAGACAAATTAGTATGGCTACCTAGTCAATCTGGAGAATACTCCACCCGCTCTGGATATCTCGCAATCATTGAAAGCACATAGACAAACCAAAGCCCACCATCAACAATCTTGAAATCAAATGGTACAAGGACATATGGCAAGTAAAGGTATCTCCGAAAATTAGAATGTTTCTATGGAAAAATTTTCAGAATGCTTTACCTATAGGAGAGAACCTTGCAAAGCGGAACCTACACGAACTGAATAGCTGTACCCGATGTGGGAAAGAAGAGACGGTTGAACATATCTTCCTCCAATGCGAATTTGCAAGAAAGGTGTGGCATCTAGCCCCAATAAGAGAACTACCGAACTAAGACTCTCAACTCTCTTTTCGGGAAGCTTTCCTCTACTCTAAAGATCTCACCTGCCTACCGCCAACGAGTTTAAGCTCCAACAACATCTACCCATGGATCTTGTGGTCACTATGGAATGCAAGGAATAAGAAGATTTTCGAAAACAAAGTGGTTGAGCCGATAGAAGTACTAACAAGGAGCATTAATGACGCTAAAGAATGGAAAAAAGCTCAGGAAATTGAAAGCTCTCAACCTCCATATGACACAAAAATTAAAGATGCAGGATTACATAACTTACCAGAGGATCATACCCGATGCTTCTCGGATGCATCATGGGTTAACAGAAACAGTAAAACAGGTCTAGGATGGCACTTCCAGAATCCAGATGGATCTCATAAACTCGAAGCAACATCAATCTGCAACTTCGCCAAATCAGCCTTGATCGCAGAAGGTATGGCTTTGCGTGAAGCGATGAATCAAGCATTGGAGATCGGTGTATCGAAGATAATCTTTGCATCTGATTCCCTCCAACTCATTAACTTGATTCGATCAGGAGAAACTCCAAAAGACCTCGATGGGATTTTGCAAGATATCCGATTTCTATCCCGTTCCTTTATTTCAGTGCTTTTTATTTTCATTAAGCGTGAGATGAACACTAAAGCTGATGAAACTTGCAAAATGGGCTCGCTTTGAGGTCCAAGTAGCAACAAGAGATGTAACAGGCACTTAATCAAGATTAATGAAGTAGTTTTTTAAACGAAGAAAAGAAACTAAATTGATTTTTTTATATTGTGATTATAGTAAAACTAAAATTTGATAGACATGCCCATTTGGATTGAAGATAAAACTAGGGATTTTAATATCAATTTGAAATCCTTAAACTCAATATTGATAATAATTGAATTTGATTAGTAATCGACGAAATTAAGATCCTTATATAAATAAAATTTTAATTGGGAATCAAAAAAACAAATTGAACTAAATAGAAAATTATAAATCTTATTTAGAAACTCTAAACCCAAAAATCATATATATTGAGAAATATAAAAAAATATAGATTGGAATTTTAGAATTTATAAATAGAATGACACCAATTAGTATTTACTTTTTTTAAAGAAATCTGTGTCTGTATTTAAAACTACAAACTATTACATAATATATAAAAATGCATATAGCATGGTTTATTTTTTATAAAAAAATATCAAATAAGAATGATTATTAATTAATTAATTACTTATCATTTGTATAAACATATATTAACTGAATAGTATTAGATGTTATAGCGAGTTGTTTATAAAAATAATTATTTATCTGCTTTTAGTGAAAAAAAAACCAGATTTAAAAAATATATTGAAAATTAAAGTGTTTTGTGCAAAAAAAAACTCATAAAATAATAACCTCCAAAAACACAAGTTAATCCCACCAAATCAAAAACATTACGCAATATAACCCTTTATCATTACTATCAAGTTTAAGTTTATAATGTATATAACCTTAAAAACTTATATTACGTATTAATTTGATTTTGTGAAACTGATTTACAATTTTTGATATGGAGGTTAAAATTGCCAAAAAAAAATGCAAATTTGAGGATTTTTGCACCAAAAACAAAATCAAAAATATAAATATAATTTTTTTTTTTTTTATTGTCAGCAACTGAATCGAAAAAATATATTAGTTGGGACATTAAACTATTAGACACAAAAAAATTTGTAAATTTTAAATATTTTATTTGTCAAAAAAATATTTCAGTTTGTTTAATACTAAGTTGTGGTATCGGTTTGATAGACTTTTAACACCCTTAGAAAATAGCAAATGACGCAAAACATTTTATATTTTCTTGGGAAGCAAATTACTCGTAACACATATACCAGAAGCCAGTAAGCAGCATTGACTGTTCAGGCCGGAGAGCCAACCATGAACGACGTAGCAAAGACCAACAAAATACCCGAATTGGTGACCAAAGTGAAGAAGATATCCAAGACCTACCCCTGCCAGACCAATCCCATAATGGTACAGCACCACGACAGAACCCTAGAACATGCTAGGACAACTGGCCGAACAACTAAATAAGTGCATCAGGTAACTATCACCACCTCAGAGCTCCACCGTGTCATGGAACAAACCCGCAATACCCCTTTTACCCAGAGGATAGCCAACACATAAGTACAGCCCATTGGGAAATACTGATCTAGCGGTTTACTTGAAATTATTCCTCTTAGTGACAGATAGAGCTTACCTCTATCCAAAAGAGTGGGATTCCGGCTTATATCATTTCTTTGCAGAAAACGTCTAAAGTACGGTGTAAGACTGGTTCTCAGTCGTCAAACTAGGAATCAATTGATAAATTTGAAGAATTGGCGGAATCGTTCCCTAAAGCAATATTCAGTTTTCATTGAACACTAGGTTATAATCAAGAACCTCATTACCTGAAAACAAGAAAAAATTAAGCCTCTTCGCCAGTTTATCAACCGATTTAAAACAATGAAGGTCAAGAGCATACGTGTCGACAACGAAATGGCATCACTAGAATTGACGCAGGACTATGGGCCAATTCGCAATTCAGGGAAAAATTAATACAAAACTCACCAACAAATCTGGACGACGTGCTCCACCAGCCTGGGAAAAAATAAACCAAGGCGGGAAACATCCAAGATGAAAAGAAAGGAAACCCAAGAAGCTCGAGAGATAACGATAGAGAAAGGAGATTAGAACGAGGTAAGGTAAAAATTCCTATACTGTCGCTAAAAAAGGATACCCAAGACATATAATGACTACGATCCTAATAAGTTTTGCGAATATCACCAAGCGTAAGGACACTCCATCAAAGAATTCAAGACAGTTAAGTACCTCAAAGAAGAAGAAAAATGACGCGAAGTCTTGCAGAAAAAATGGAAAGATCGTGGAGTGTACAAAAGGATGGATATGTACCCCTTGAAGACAAAAAGGCAAGATCAAGGAAAAATGTTTCACCACCACCACCCCAACAAAAGATAATAGTGGCCTTTATCCACAGAGGCTCGCAGCTCTGCCGCGATTCAATAAAATCAATCAAAGTACATCAGCGCCGAGTGAATCACCCTGGCGAATGTCAAGAGTGACACGCTGGCATTGTGTTTAGGGTGGAGGACTCTAAAGGACTAACCACCCCCTCCCCACGATGACGCCTTCGTAGTCCAGCTCGACCTAAAAGAATTTGAGCTTGCCATAATTTTTATTGATATCGGGAGCTCCGTGGATTTATCATTCTACGAGGCCTTCCAATGAATGGGATTCAAGGATAACAACTTAGAAGGAGAACCAACTCCACTCACCAATTTTACGAGAGAAACCACTATGTCACTCGGAATGATTAAGCTCGCTATGATGGCCTGTGGAGTAAGAAAACTAGTCAGCTTCGTCGTAGTGCAAAAAAAGGCTCCATTAAACGCTATTCTAGGATGACTATGGCTCAATGCCATGAAAGCAGTAGCCTAAGCCTACCACCAATGTTTTAAGTTCCTAAAACCCGAGGAGACGTGATGATAAGGGGGTGTCAAAAAGTAGCACGCAAATGCTATAAAGATAACTTCGTGCTCTCCAAGATAGATCTCGTATAGCAATTACTGCAACTCAAAGTCTTGTCTGAACAAAAGTCTGGAACCCACCAAAATCCAATGCTCAACCCACCACATATATCACTCCTTGAGCAAATCCTTATTGATACATAAGACCCCGAAAAGGAGATAGGAGTACGGCGAGACCTCTATCCCAAAATCAAGGAAGAGCTTGTAGAATTCTTGATTGAAAATGTCTAAACCTTCGCATGGATGTGAACTTTGATGCCCGATAGAGACTTGTTTATCACATCCCATAAGCTGAACATAGACCCGACCTTTAAGCCTGTTAAGCAGAAACAACATATATTGGGCTAAAGCAATCAAAGATGGAACGCAACATCAAAGAAAATTCAGAACATATAAGAGCTTTTGCAGCCACCCCAACCACCAAAGATACCCAAGGATGTGCAACGTTTGCTAGGAAGAATAGTGGCTTTGAACCGAACCATTTTGAGATCAACGAATAATGGGATGATGAATGTGAGTGGGAGTTAGATCGATTCAAGACATACCTAACTAGCCCCCTATTTTATCAAAACTAGTGAATGGCGACACCCTCTACTTGTATATCATTTTATCTGAAGCCACTGTTAGCGGGTTGCTCATCCGAGAAGAGCGCATCAAGCAGAAACCAATTTACTACGTCAGCAAAATACTCGCTGACGCACAAACTTGGTACCCCGCCATAGAAAAATTGTCACTAGCAGTAGTAACAGCAGTGCATAACCTTCGTCCATACTTTTAATCTAGCACTATATTTTTCAAAACGAAGCACTCGCTACGAGCCATTCTACACAGTCCTAGTTAGTCATGCCGATCAGCAAAATAGGCAATCGAACTAAGTGAGCACAATATTGAGTACAAAGCTAAGTTGGCAACCAAGTCACACGTCCTTGACGACTTCATAGTCGAGCTAGCCCAATCACTGGAAAAAATTAAATATAGCACCTCCAACCATGGAAGTTACATGTCGACGTAGCATCATCAAAACATGGGTTAGGTATTGGCATCCACCTAACTTCACCGGATGGAGATATGTTGGAGCAGTCGTTCTGGTTTGGATATAAAGCGTCTAATAATGAAGCAAAGTACAAAGCATTAATAGCTAGAAGGTAACTCACGCTAAGCTAAGGTATTAAGTCCCTCTATGCACACACAGACTCCCAACTGGTAGCCAGCCAATGCAATGGGAATACGCCGCTAAAGACTTTAGAATGGAATGCCCCTTCAACTGGTGAAACAGCTCATCGCGAAATTTAATCACTTCGAGCTAATAAAAGTTCCTCGCGGAGAAAACACAGTAGGAGACGTGATAGCTGCCTTGGCCTCGATGTTTGACACACTTGTAAGACAAATAATTTTAATAGAATTCAAAAAGAAACCAAGTATCCAAAGAACAGGAGCAATGATAAACATCTCAAGCAATGGCACATAGGAGGGCAATCACCCCAAAAATCAGTCTGATCCCGAAGTCCTGCAAACTTCAGAATCATACTAAAGGGAGCCAATCATCTAGTATATCCAGCAGGGAACGTTACCGCAAGACCAATGGCAAACATGAAAACTCAAGATACAAAGAGCAAGGTACTGTATGATAGAAGACCGGATATATGTGTAAGTAGTAACAAAGCAACAAGATTACTTGCGGAAATCCACGAAGGCTCATGCGAGAGTCATTCAGAAAGTCGAGCTCTAGCCATCAGAATAAAACGTCAAGGATAATTTTGGCCCACGATGATAGGTGAAAGTGAGGAACATCCTACGATTAACAAATGTGTAACTCGCATAGCTCTCAGTTTCATTACAAGATCGACTTTAGTCGTATGTTGCTGTATGGCCAACCTGGTGTATATAATGCCAAAAGCAATTTTTAAAATTGATGTCCTAATTTTTTTTCTAATTAAAATCAAATAATGAAATTTTGTTTTTTCCGTTACATATATAGAGTTTGTCCAAACTTAATGTCAACTAAAACATTAAAAGAAACAACTATAAATGTAATATAGGTGTTAGATAGCAGTAAGAAACATAAATCTTGAATAAGTTAGGTATAACAAATCAGAGAGGTGATCTATAATGGGCTCAAAAATCTCGATCATATCTTATATTGAGAAGAGACATATCTGATTACATTTATGGATGGTGTATCAAATTAATTTTACTCACGTTTAACAATACCCCATTTAATACTTGCCTATATGTAGAATTGTAGGTTCAATACTTGCATAATTACATATTTAAGGTTTGAGAATTTAAACTTGTGGCTTGATTAAAAACATGAAAAAAATAAATTATATTTATAAAAGAAGGGTTTGTGTCTCTTCTGTGTTGAAGATACCTCAACAGACACATCACCTTGAAATTTTAATCTTAAAAGTCAATCAAATTAAGACAATTGAACACGTCCTTAAATTATTATTGTCCTACAAGTTGGAGTTGTGGCAGTCAGTGAACAACTTTGTCAATTGTAGAGGAATTGGTTAAGACGATGTGTGCATAGCTTGTGGTAAGGAAGTGGAAACTATTAACCATATAATATTCTTGTGTGAGACTGCAGCTGTGGTTTGGAACATGATACAGATTCCCTTGTCAAATTGGGAATGGTCGAGAACTTCCGTTAAGGAAAATCTACAATATGTATTACAGTGTCAGGAAAATAGAGTTGTACATGAGGAAGTGTGAAGAGTGTTACCGTGGATCCTATGGAAATTATGGAAGTCAAGGAATGCTTTAATCTTTGAAAAAACAAAGCTAGATCCTACAACAGTGGTAACCAAAGCTTATGAAGAAGCGGAGAAATGGTTTGGTGCAAATATGTCAACGAAATCAACACCTGATACAAGGCCTGCTCAGCAACAGAGAGATAGAGAATGTTGAAACCACCTTCACCTTGGCTGAAGTGTAATTTTAGTTCATCTTGGGATTCAACCACACATGAGTGGTGCGGCATGGATCATTCGTGTTGATCAAGACTCTGCTATACTTCATGGAAGAAGATCATTTGCTAATGTCACTCAACCATTACATGTTGTGTTATTAGGTTGCTTACGGGCAGTGGAGAGTGCTCACTATACTAAACAAAAGAAGGTGATCTTTGAAGAGGATTCCGAAGAGGTAATCACCATTTTGAATGATTACCACAACACAAACATGCCTAATTTCTAAGATTTGAGGACATATGCACTGCATAATTGTGATTGTCGGCCAACATCTAAATCCGGCAACCTTATTGCCATGGATATTGCTAAATTGGTTACAGAATGTCACATATACCAATCTTATATATCTCGCCATGGCGCTCAATGGTTGCAACGTCAAATTGAAGCAGATGCAAGGGGAGCATGCCAATGATATCTCTACTCGTTTTAGTAGTAGATCTAGTATCTTATCATTATGTTGTCTCTCTGCCACTTATAGTCACACTGGCACTCTAACCAGTTTCTCTTGTACATGCACCTTTCTCAATTCATTTTATGAATTTTTCTCATGAAAAAAAAAATTATTATTCTCCAAAAAAAAAACATCAACAAATGAAATATGTATCGAAAGAAGATGAGGAGATCGTCAACCAAAACCTCAATTCCTCTTATTTGGTTGTTGCTTCTTTTATATATATAATTTTAAGGTCAAGTGTAGAACATAGTAACATTTTGGCCATCAATTCTACAAATTTAATAAACAACAGCTCAATGAGTCTTTGAATTTTTCTCTCTGTTATTTCATTACGAGCTTCAGTACTATAAAGTGTCTGTTCATGGCTTAGTTGTACATTGCTTATGCTGTCGTATTTCTATCAAGACCAGACGGAAAGTTCTACAGAAAAGTGTGAAACTTTCCTTGAAGTCATGAGTGACTTTAAAGCTTAGAGGTAATGCTTTTGTTTCTTCTTTCTGTTACATTTTTTCTTTCTTCTCATAGCAGAATATGTTAGAATTACTTGGTATCTCATATTGGCTGTAGAGTTGACACTAATGGTGTCATCGCAAGAGTAAAATACTTGTTTAAGGGCTATAATGATTTACATATGGGTTTTAGTACCATCTTACCAAAACTGTACAAGAAAATCCTTTTGTCCGAAGATGAGAAACCTAAGAAACTAATGAATTCTGGAAAAGCTATCAATTTTGTTAACAAGTTTAAGCCTCTCCTACAAGATCAAGTACGAAGAGAAAACAACAATGCTGGGATGAAAAAAAAAACAATTCGATGAATGTTGTTTTGTAGTTCAATGTTTTTTGAGAGAAAAGCTGACCAGTCAAAGAAGTTGCTCAAAACTCTTTCCATCAAGATTCGAGCTCCATGAATTAAATATTTTTAGGTTAGGATTCAAAGTTACTCCATGAAGTAGACAAATAATTTTTGTAATCACACTAATTGTATTATTTAAGTGATCTCTAGAGACAAGCAAAAGAGTCATGCACCAGGTGATTGATGTTGCTTTTGTTTTAAACCTCTAACAAAAGTTAAGGGAGCTCACCTGCTGATAAATATAATTGTTAGAGCTAAAATGGAGATATGTATTGATTAATGGGATATTATAAAGACAATAACTGTACATTTTTATGAATACGTTAAGAAATGTTAGATTATAAATGATGAAGGTTCTGATAAAAGCTTGATATCTTGTACATTGTACGAAGCAGTAAAACCGTATGCCTTCCTACCTACAAGATTAAATACTTCCTTCTATGGCACAATCATGAATACCCTTCTATAAACCCGTATATATGGGTTCTATGATGAATGCAAGAAAAGATATAATGTTCAAGTATGGAAGATATTTTCGGGGTGCTTTAATATTTGCTTTCTTCCTTCTCTTTCTTTTATATAAAACTTACTCAAAAATTACGGTTCCATCAATTCTACAAAATAATTTTGAGAAAATATCCCGCAGCGTAGCGTGAGTAATAATCTAGTGAGCATAAATTAAGAGGCTAAAGTAGAGGAAATATTGGTGTTGGAGATTGAATGTGAAGGTAGAAAGATTGATGAAGATTTTGGTGGTAATTTGGTGATTGACAATAAAAAGAAAAAAGAACTAACAATTAAGTTTTTCAGAAAAAGTAATTCAATATAAATTAACTAGATAATGCACTATGATGTAAACCCGATATGTTTTTGTGAAAACTCAATATGCATTTGTAGTTATTTTATTTATTTATAATATTTATATGTGATTTTTTTCCTTTCGTTTATTTTATGATTTGATTTATATATGTAAATTAATTAGTTTTATATATACTTGATATAGTGAAAATCAATTTATAATGATCACCGATGTTCTACACAAAATATATATTCCGATCTCTATTTATTTAGGTTTGATGCATTACAATTTTTGTATATCAACATTTTTGACTCGTGTCATTTAGGTTTTTAAACTCATGTTCATTTTGGTTCTTAGATGCGTATTCATTTAAGTTTTTAGCGCCATATTTATTTAGAATTTTAAACTCGTATTCATGTAGGTTTTCGATTCATGTTTAATTTTTTTGTTTTTATGTCATAGATAGGACACATATATATATTTATTAATATTTTAAGTAATTCATTAAGTATTTACTAATATAAATATATATATATATATATATATAGTACTGGTTTTAAAAAATTTACACTTCAGAGCACAAATAACAAAATTAGTTATAATTCTCATGTTACCTTGTTAAAGTTGATGACCATATTATTTATAAGCTCTAGATTCATATTGTAATGAATCTTCTGATCCTAAAAAATAATAAAATTACATAAGTATTTAAATGGAAAAAAGTGAAATAAATAACACTTGAAGATTAACAAAATTTAAAACCAGTTCACTTTTGAAATTACAATGAGTTTGATCACCCTACAAGATATATGAATTAATTAGAAAATATGATTCATGATTTCAAATGCAAATAGATAGAATATTAGTTATAAACCTTAAAACCACGAAAAACCATTTCAATGGTTGACTAAATTTTACAGTGAATACCTTCTACAACCTTAAAATCTTAATTTTAATTTTCCAATTTTGTTTGCAGGGTTTCAAAGAAAAAATTTCAAAAAATGGCACGATAAAATATGAAAAGACCGTGAGAGAAGGAGTATGAGAATCAACTGATGTTTTCATTATGCATTTTAGTATTAGTCATGGGATGTATCCTATATTTAAATAGAAGAATATAATTTAACCTAATAGGATAAGGAGTAAAAGTTTAAGGTTGAATTGATTAGGGATTATCTCTTATGATATAAACTAAATGTTAGAAATTAGTTATGATAAACATAACTATATCCGAATATTTGAATATATATATACTCATTATATATAAATGTATGAATATATTTTATTTTCCCCTTAATACTAAAATTACTAATCTCCTAATCTTTGATATTAACCTTGTGATATGATTATCGTTAAACTATTTAATATTTTATGTATTGGATATGTATTTTTGAATTTTCTTTTTATGATTAGTTGTTTAATGTTTTGTTAAATATTTAATATTCTTATATATTTTTCATATATTTTATTATATATATGTGTTTTCAAAATACATATAATTCTAAAAAAACAAAATTTCGTATGTTTGTTTCCACATATATTTTTTTTAGTCTCATGTATATGTTTTGGTTTCCATAAACTATAGAATAAATTTAAATAGAATAATATTTTATGGTTTATAAAGCTAAACTCATATACAGTCAAACTTTATATATATGTTAATACATTGAAAAGTAAAGTTTTTTGTATAAGATTTAAAGAAAACCAATTATACTCTAGTTTGTTTTTGACTCCTTTAACTAAATTCTCATAAGAAGATTTTTACTTTTCAAATTAACAAAATGAAAGCAATTATCAATCAGATTTACCTGATAGGTAATTGCTTTTGTTTTGTTGTTTTGATAATCAAAAATATTTATAAGAGATTTAAATTAAACTTATCATAATTTAAATAAAAAAACAAACTACAATATGATTGGTTTGATGTAAATCTTATACAAAGATTTTTATTTTTTAAATCAACATATTAAAAGTAATTCCAATTAGACCTTTAATAGGCGTTGCAAAAAAGGGAAGACTCGAATGTGGAAGATAACCATGTAATTTATATGGTTAACCACTACACAATTTAAACTTTTACCAAAATGATTCTTTGTTTATTGGACTTTGACTCAGGGCGGGTCTGCTACGGGTCATCTTTCTTGGCTCAATGACAATTTTGTTAATGCAAGACCTCTTGTCTCTGTTGCTTAACGTGTGGCTGGTATACATTAATGTTTACATAAGAGTTATCATAAAAATAGTATGCTCCATGATTCCTTGTTTTTACAGATAATGCTTAGCATGTGTTATAGGCACACAAGATTTAATGCACTAGTCAGAGTTTATTTATATAAAATTTGATTGGTAAGACTTTTTTTTTTTTTGTCAACATTAAAATCTTTTGTTTATGCTACTATAATGCAGTACGTAGGAATCGAACCCTGGTGTCAAGTCATTAGCTAGATCATCCTAACCACCAGACTGAGAGCAACTTAGCAATTGGTAGGACTTTTTGTTGATTATAATATTTTTTAAAAAATCAATCATGGAAAATTTATTATTAGATTTTAAAAGAACATTGTGTCAACAAAAACCGTATAAATTAAGATGCAATTCGTGAACCTTCTACGTGAGCCCAAAAGCCGAAGGTTATGGGCCTTTGACTATATCACATGACTACTGATTTAGCTTTTTTTTAGTTATTAATGAAAAATAAAAAGTTACTGTCTTTGAGATATTTCAAAGCCTTTCTATTCGTCGCAATTAGGTCTACCCACTGAATCTCAGGATAATCACCACTGAGTCCTATTCTATCAGTTGTTTTCACTGGCGTTTCCAGATCTGAAACTTGTAAGTTTTGGCATTTTCATTTCAGTTCTCCATATTCTCAGAACTTCTTTGCAAAATTAATTATTGTATTCATCTCCTCTAGTCCATTTTCCTTGTTTTTAGCTAAGTTTGAACCATTATTAAGGATGTCATTATTCGATTGTGTTGGTTTTTTATACTCTTCTCTAAACATTGTTATTGAAGTTATCCTGATTTTGTCTTCTTTGTTTCGTTCATTCTGTGCAATTCATATGTTGCTTAAGAGAAATTTATAGATTATGACTTGCCACTTTAACTTAATATGAAAAGTTTCCAAAATCTGTCAGTTTTTGTGCTGGTCAATACATTTCAGTGTAGTTTAAACACGAAGTTTTGATCCAGACTTGGAAGAACTATTATGCGCGATTCAAAGTTGGAGGAAATATTGAATTAGTATTTGATAAGTGGTGATAAATAGCCTAAAAATTTCGGTTCAAGAAAACTTCCTCAGATACTCTTGCCTGTTAATCTGTAATTGTAAGGTCATTTTCAACATGTTATAGGTTGAAAGAAAAATAACTCAGTTCCTTAAAATGCAGCAAAATTGTTTGCTTTTTCTTTTTGCCAAAATAGATTCTATTTGGTAAAATGAATTTCCTTTATTGTTTATTTCCTCCAGAAGGAAATAAATTTGTTATGCCTTTTCATTTATATATGTACTAGAATGGTTCATATGTTTCCAGTAATGAATATATTTATGTTTGTTTGTTTGCAAATGTATGTTCCAACCAACCCGCATGGTACAGAACTGACTTTTACTTACGCAGATTAAGGGGAGAACCTAGTGAAGTATGTGGACTTCTATATATCTTTAGTAACATATACCTGCGTCAAATACATTTGCTTAATATGCCTTTGGATTATAAAAACGATATGTAATATCGGAAAATGGTATTAACCCTTGCAGGATTTGAAGAAGAAACCAAATTTCTTGTTGGGTTTGAAAATGTTAGCTGTTTCAACATGTTCTTGAGTGTCATATACTTGTAAATTCCCAAAGAGACTATAAGAACAACCTCTCTCTAAGTTTGTATCTTGAGTATAAGAAAATGCAATGGAGCCGTATTAATCATATTCACAGCACCTTTGAAACTCAGTATAGAGATTTTCTTAGGCTATATACCAGGTTACAAAGGCTATGTAGTGAATATGATTGTTTTGGCTTCAGAGGATTTTCTTATACAAATGTATTCAAGATACGGGTTTTAGTGAGACGTTTCTATATGTCTTTGGGAATATACAAGTATATGAGACTCGAAAACATGTTAAAGCAGCTCTTCCACACATAAATGGTGGTGGGCCGTCTCTCTAGATGGGTTTATCGCAAAAAAAAAAAATGAATTTGCATATTTCTAACGCAGGTACTGGAGACTTTTTCTTTGATCTTTGCATCAATTTATGTTATTGCATTTAGACTATAAAGCTCTAAAATTGACATTATCTTTATTTCCTCATGATGTCCAAGTCAGCATTTGAGTTTTATTCCTTGCATTTTGATGATATGATCTTTGGTTTATGGATCAGCAAATCAGAAATTCATTTCCCTATTGTAGTAAAGGAGGATGGAGGGAAGGACTCTGGGAAAACTGGGAGCAGCAAGAGACAAAGTGAGAATGAGAGCGAAAAAAAATAGAAGTGTTCACTGCTCAAGTTCGAGAAGAAGTTGAAGAAAGCAAATGAAAAATATAACACTGTAACAAACCATTCTTAGAGAGCTAAGTAAGATTTTGTATCCATTTAGACTTGGGAGATAAACTTAACCATCTACGATTCAAACATCGGTTTATTAGTAATTGGTTAAGCGAATTATGATTACTGGTTTAGTTTTAGTATTTTTGGTAATTACTTTTGATCTTGATTTTTGGTTTACTCATTAAAGTTCTAACTGCTGCTTAATCGATAAAAAAAACTATTAGCGCTTCTTCATTTAGTAGTCGTATAACCACTGATATGCTTACCTTGAATAGCCAATGGTCATGGTAAACCTTTGTGACAGTAATAAAGTCGAAGGAGTTAAAACGATGTGAACATTAGTAAAAGAGAAAAAATAGTTTATATGTTGCTTCTCGTTCTTTCTGACAATGAGTTGAAATGATGTACCATCGTTGTACTTTAAATGTGGTTTTTTAGTCTTTTAACGCACGTTGTAATTTTTCGAAGATTTTTAAACATTAGCGAAAGGTTTAGGTTCGATTGATAACTGCGGTTTTGGTGGTGCGGAACAAAGTGCAGTATAGTATAAGTGGGGATAAAGTGCGGTGTGGTATAAGTGCGGTTTTGATAAAAAAACGGGACAAAATAATATGTGATTGGTGAAATATTGGCGGTGCGGTTTTACGGATAATTTTATAAATAAAATAATAATAAAATCATTAATAATATTTTGATATCACTAAAAATCTAATTTTGTCATATAACTATAATTTTATACAAATTTTTTTTTTAAATGTTTTTAACCGTAAATATATATTATGACATTAAATGTTTTTTTTAATGTTTTTAACCGTATATATGTATATAAATAATATGCATTTCCTTATGTATATATATACAAATTTATGTCTACATATATATATATATATTCACATAACATATATACATAATATCCTTATATATTTTTGTAAACGAATTTATGTCTACATATATACTACACATGATTGGTATAAATAACAAACAAACTTAAATATGATTTAATTATATATCTAAAATATAATTTAATCACTAAATAACTAAAACTGCACTTACTAGTTTGTACCGCAACTAAGTGTTTGATTGGTAACACGGACACGTGACATTTTTCAAATATTTTTACATGTGTCACCAATCATGCTATTATAACAAATGCGGGACGGTTTTTATAACAAGTACGGGGCGGTTTTTTTGCTCTACAAATTTGATCTGCACTTACATTCTGCACTTACGTCTGATTAGGAGCGGTACTTCAAATTTAAGTGCGGTTCATGGTATTATCATTTAAAAAAAATAGTATTAAATGTTTGATTGGTAACGCGGACACGTACCATTTTTCACATATTTTTACATTTGTCACCAATCATACTATTATAACATATGCGGGGCGGTTTTTATAGCAAGTGTGGAGCGGTTTTTTTTGCTCTACAAATTTGATCCGCACTTACGTCTGATTAGGAGTGGAACTTCAAATTTAAGTGAGGTTCATGGAATTATCATTTTTAAAGAATAGTATTAAATTATATATATATACACGTTTTAGTTACGTAAGTGAGTTAAATATATATATATAAAATAATTTGTTTACTAATTGATTTGAAGCCAAATTGAATTCTTAATATATCTCTTTTATTTCTCAGCAAAAATTAATATCCTTCTCTTAGTTACTGTACAATTTCTTTCTTCATTTTTCAAATCTCAATTAACATCTACTAATAAAAATATTTATTATTTATTTCAATTTTTTTAATGAATTCATTGTTTTTTTTAAATACTTTTAACTATTTAGTAATTAAATTTTCTTATTAATTGAATAAATACATCTATAATAATTTTAATTTATAATATTATCCACAAAACTATACTACTTTTAAATTTTCACCAATCACAGTTTTGTTTTGTCCCGCACTATTTTATTGTCACCAATTACAATTTATTTGTCTCATTTTTTTATCCCGCACCGCATTTATCCTGCACTCTGTCTCACACCACACTTGTACTGTACCGCACTTTGTCCCGCACCGTTAAAATCAATGTCACCAATCAGACCCTAAATCATATGTATATACGATTAGTTACGTAAGTGAGTTGTATATATATATATATATAAAATAATTTGTTTATATATATATATATAAATTAATATATTATGGCAGTTACTAATTGATTTGAAGCCAAATTTAATTCTTAATATATCTCTTTTATTTCTCAGCAAAAATTAATATCCTTTTCTTATTTATTGTACAATTTCTTTTTTCATCTCTCAAATCCCAACTAACATCTACTAATACAAATATTTATTACTTATTTCAATTTTTTTAATGAATTCATTGTTTTCTTAATATTTTTAACTATTTAGTAATTAAATTTTCTTATTAATTGAATAAATACATCTATAATAATTTTAATTTATAATATTATCCACAAAACCGTACTATTCTTAAATTTTCACCAATCACAGTTTTGTTTTGTCCCACACTGTTTTATTGTCACCAATCACAATTTGTTTGTCCCGCTTTTTTTATCCCGCACCGCACTTATCTCACACTCTGTCTCGCACCACACTTATAGCACACCACACTCTGTCTCGCACCGTTAAAATCAATGTCACCAATTTTATCCTAACCGATGAATCCATATCTAATATTGGCGGGACAACTTGTTAGTGTAATATATATTAATATTAAAAGGAAATTGTACTGTGGCGTTATTACATTTCATCTGCCCCGCAATGTGTATTAGAAGATAATTGTTGACTTTTTCTAATTTATTTGCATATTGTACCGTCCCGCGTGTAACAATCAAGGCCTTAGAATTATTAAATTTAGGGTCCAATTGGTAACTGTAGTTTTGGCAGGGCGGGACAATTTGGTAACTCCTTTAGAAAAAAATATTATTTAATTAAATATTTTAGCAGTTTATTGTGTTTGTGTGAAAACGCACCCACTCTCAGTTACATGCATAACAATAAAAAACGCACATATACAAGTGTATATATATAAGTTTATATAATATATCTTAAATTCTTAATGCTTGCCTTTGAAAGCTTTTATAAGTGACGTATGATTTGTGCTACATACTAATAATTTTTTCTTATATATACTGTTAGATAATCTCTACATAACATATTAAAGTGGAATTACAATTTGGGAACTTCCTCAAATTGCCCCTCTTGGATCGTCCAATCATAATATTTTTTTTGAAGAAAAAAAGAGATAATTTATTGTGGCAATGCCAAATCGGTAAAAAATCTATAGGTTAAATTTAATTTATAGTTTTCATGCGACCCTCATGAGAGATCTAGGCTGTCTCTTTTATTTTTAGATTCTGACCGTCCGTTTCCAAATTTATTTAAAATACAATAAAGGAACCAAACTATTTTTTATTTACGGATTAGGGCCAAATCCTCCTCTAATCTCCATAACTCTCTATTGACGGATCAGAAAAATTCAGAAAATTCATTTAAAATCGAAACAAGGTTCCCTCTGTCAAATCTAATTTCCAAAAAAAATTTCAAAATTTGTTTTACGCCAACTATCCCATCAATATATTTTTGAAAAAGTTTTCCAAAAATATTTGAGTTTTCCGACGTCGGAGCTCCAATCTGATCTGCAATGACGGAGACAACGTTGTAGAAGAAGAAGATGGCTCACTGAAGATAATGTCTTGGAGAAGATTATATAATTTTCAAAAATTTGCTCCTTTATTATAGGAAAATTCATAAAATACTAATATTTATAAATTAATTAATTAATTAATGAATTAATTATAAATTTGTAATTATAAAATCAAAATTTGATACTCGATAATAATTGATGATCATTAAATAGACAATTAATAAATATAATATCATTTCTTATAAATATAATAAATATAATAGAAAATTAATAAATTGTAATTATAAATATAATAATATTTCTCGGATAATCTATCAGTTTTCACTAATCACCATTGATCTCCAACGATGGATTAAAACTTTTTTCGAAAAATCGTCTAAAATCAAAACAAGGCTCACTTTATCACATATAAATTCTGAAAAAATTGCACAATTTTTTAATTCCATTTAACCTTGCAAAATAATTTTTTTATAAATTTTCAATAACTTTTGGATAATAATGGTGTAGAAGATGATGATGTCTTGAAGAAAATGATATTTATTTTCCAAAATTTTCTCTTTAATTATAGGATTATTCCTATAATAATATAATTTACAAATTAATTAATTAATTAATTACAAATTACTTAATTATAAAATAGAAAAATGATAATCAACAATAATTAATTATTATTAAATTCATAATTATTAAATATAATATCATAAATGCAAGTATTGATTTCTCTTATTAATCGGCATTAAATTTTTTTATTATTGATTATGTTTAGCTATAGATAATCAATTTATAATTTGGATCCTATCTAATCTTTGAATTTTCCATAAATATTATATTCAAAATTTGGTAAGTAATATCATTCTGAATTATATGCCAATAATTTCCTAAATTTTATATGAATGTAAATTACACATTAGTTTTGATTCATAGAAAATAAATTTTGAAATATTTTATTTTAACATATAAAATAGATTTTTATTATATTCTATTGACGGTTTAAATTTTTATTCTATTGACATATATTATAGATTTTTATTATATTCTATTTACATATATATATATATATATATATATATATATATATTGTTTCATAACAAAGATAAATATAATCCGCGGCTTAGCGCGAGATTCAATCCTAATCTCTACATATTAAAACGAGAGTACAATTGGGATCTTCTTCATTTTGTCCCCCTAGTTCGGACCAATCAGAGCATTTCTCTTTGGAGAAATTTTTTTTGCAATAAATGCGGAGGGACACAATCCGGTAAAAAAACTATATGTTAAATTTAACCTATAGTTTTCATGCGATCCTCGCGGACGAATCTCGGCCATCCCTTTGAATTTTAGATCATGGCCGTCTTTTTCCAAATTTATATAAAACACAATTAGGGAGAGCAACTATTTGTTATTTGCGGATTAGGGTTAAATCCTCCTCTAACCTCCATAGCTCTCTAATGGCCGATCGGAAAAATTCAGAAAATTCAAGTAAAATCAAAACATGCCTCTCCCTACCACATATAAATTCTTTAAAAAATTTCATAAAAATTTCGCGCTGCCACCCTAGCAATATATTTTTTAAAATATTTTCCAGTAATATTCGAGAGTTCCGGTGCCGGAGCTCTAGTCTGATCATACAACTCTGGAGAAGAAGAATATGGCTAGGAGAAGACGACATATATTTCCTTAAACCAGTTGTATATTTATCTTCCTTATTTAATCTCCTTATTTTTCGTTTTTGGAAACACCATTTATGTGATCGTAATCTTTTTAATCCCTTACGTACATCATTTATTTTGATGTTATCTCGAATTTATTTTAGATTCTTCCTTTCATACGAATAACCATTCAATTTTAAAATCAATATTCAGCTTTAAAGAGAATTCAACTCCATTCTATTCCATATACGTGATATCGTAGCCTAAACCAGCTCTAAAAATACTAAATTTTGATATAATAAAATATTTTGTTATGACTCGGTTATATCTCTACTACTAGGTTTTATGAAAAGGTAAGCCTTTCTATATAATACCCTAATTGCGTTTTATTTTTTTCCACTCATCATTACGTCTCTTCTTCTGTTTTTCCTCTTTTGCTTGCGTTTTGTTTTTATCGTTTTGAGTTTTGTCAAGTCTATATGATAACTTAGTTTTACTATATAATATCGTTGCTACATCCGTCTTTTTTCATTGTACTCGCCAGCATTTATCTGATCGTTTGTTTTTTCTATTTTTCTCAGGTTCATCATGTATTATACCCTTGAAAAACTGGATAAAATATCCTTTTTTAAGACATTCAATCAAACTTGAGCGGCACTTTGAAAATCAGATGCAGGATCCTGCATGTATGGTCACAATATAGTAGATTGACCGGTAAAACGATTTTGATGATTATGACTGATGAAAATGTGAGTTTGCGTAATTTCACGTTCAAAGAGAATCTGTTATTCGGATATGTTATGAGACATATTTGTTCGTTTTTCATTGTATAGGGTACAAAAATTTGTGCCACTATTAAATACAAAAGCGTCGAAAAGTTTGAGAAGTCTCTGAAGATTGGCGAATGGTATATTATCTATAATTTTAATTTCCTTAAAGATATTAATGATTTCAAGACTTCGCCATTTTCTTTTAAAATTGTCTTTACCACCATATCATCTATCACTCCGTGTGATCCTGTTTTGGATAATCATTTCTGTTCGAATCCGGTCTAGCAAAAAGGGGCTAAATCTGAAATTCTGATTGAAGAGAGGAAAAAAAGGGCAAGGACTCATAAGAATTTGAAGAGAAGAAGTATGTCGCCAATATAGCAAAGATGATTGTTGAGTAGAGTTTATTAGCTTTATGTGTGTATCCAAAAAGCCGATCCCCTTTTTGGAGGATCTACTCCTCTATTTATAGATCATAGAGGCGGTTACAAAGTAGTTTGCAAAAAAGAAATATTACAATTGTCTAGATATGATCTTATCTAGATTCTGACTAGATTTTCGGACATTTTCTATGTCGGAACAAGAAATTTTCCATTTCTTCGTGACGTGTCATCCGACTTTCTTCGTGCTTCTGAGAAGGAATTCTTTCAAGTAGACTGAAGATGTCTGAGTTGAGACTTCAATATTCTTTCCGAGTTCAAGACTTAGAATAATTGCCAATTGTTTCTCGTGGACAGAAGTAGGAGCTCGGATCCACCTCCAACAATTGTCTCCCCCAGACTCGGAAAATTGTAGTGGAATTTCCGAGTCGGGAGGTTTACCTACTTCTAGAATCTACGGTCCACATGTCAGTCCGTGATTGGGTTACTCCACTAGTTTCTTCGGTTTTCACCTGTTGAATAATAATTACTGTTTGGCCTTGTTTTGGCTTCTGGTAAATTTCTATCAATAACGCGCTATCCTTCTTTTACCATTCACATCATTCTTGCACACAAAATTCTCTAACTTTGTTCTCGTCCTTTCTTCAAAGTTATTTTCCGACTTCCGAAACTTTATAGTTTTCTTTCAAACTCTTTATCTTCAAAAGAAAATGGGTCTTGATGATTTTAGACTCCCAAACGTTGAAGAGGGTTTAAACGCTGCTCTTGAAGGGATGGATGTTCGTCCTTCTGGAGGATCCTCTAGGGTTACTAGATCCTCCATTGCCCCGACTCGAGACATTGTCGAAGTCCCCTCAGGATATGGTCGTGGAACTTCACGACCTGCAAAGAGAACAAGGGTTGATCCGACTAGGATCACTTCTCCTGGAGGCGCTAGTCGGGGTGGCTCTTCTAGCGTTTCTTGAAGGAGAGGAAGGGACATTCTTGACTTCTGCTTCTCCCTCAACCACTCCGATTTAAGGTCAATTTTGGTGTTTCGAACGGAGTGCGTTGATCTGATGCGTTAGATCAAGACTTCTTTAGAGCGTCTCCCTTCTCTGGATCAAATGGAGAATCGCAAAGAGTACGAAGAGGCTGAGTACTTGCTGTTCCGAGTGAGTTTCTTTTGCCGAGTTTGATTTCATTGTGATTTCTGTTTACCATTTCTCACTTTTACTTTTTTGAAATCTTTGTAGTTTATCGCCTTTCTAAACAGCATTATGTTGGAGCGCGAGAGATTCCGCGCCAACCCGGGTGGAAACATCTGGAGGAATTCTAACCTCGCTGGCCGAGCTGGCCAAACTCATCTCGAAACGGTGGAGGCCCGGTCCAGACTCAATGTTGCCAAAGAGGAACTCACTCGTGTAAAAGATGATTTGAGGATAGAGCGTGAAAATGTTCTTCGGTTGGTGGAACAGAATGTGACTTTGATGGAGTCGCTTAGCTGTGTCGAGTTTGATCAGAACATCACCTTCAAATCTACTGAGAAAGCCAATGACAAGCTCTGAGGGCTTCTGACCGAGTTGGACTCCATGAAGGAGAACTTTGACTCCGGCTTCGTAAGGTTCTGAATGACGAGAAGAAGAAGATCTTCCAAGATCTTCATGATCAACTTACCAAGCTTTTCAACCAAATTGCTGCTCGGTTTAATCACTTGGACGTGAACCTGGAGGCCCGGCTGTCTTATGCCCATGGGTCAACTACTATTCTTGAACTGCTTTCCGGTCGAGGCGTCAACATCGTTGCAGTAGTTATGAAATTGATGACTGCTAAAGCGAATGAGTTCAAGGAAACTGTCAACAGGGAGAACTAGACGTCCCTACTTCCTGGAGACTTGGTCGTTCTAATGTTCAAGATTGGCGAAGCTTAGAACAGCAACAATCAGACTAAAAATTGAATTTTTTGTCTGTTTCTTGTAGTTTCGTCTCGGCATTTTTCAGAGTCATTTCTTTGATTCTTGTAACTGTCGTTTGGCTTTTTGAGAGTCATCTCTTTGATTATTATAACCACCGTTTAGCTTTTTGAGAGTCATCTCTTTAATTCTTGTAATCATAGTTTAGCTTTTTCATAGTCATCTCTTTGATCTTTGTAATCGGCGTTGGCCTTGTAATTATTTTCATGTATAATGAACAACGTTTTTATTTTGTTAATAAAGTATGATTTTCAAATCCAATTACCACTTCGAAATCCGAACATGAGAATTCGTCAAAAGATTGACTCATAATTTTGTATAATATTTGGACAAATGTGAAGTTTAATTCCCGAGATTTTTTCTTGTTTTCGTGCGTTAGCTAAGTTTTTTCCTAAGTTTGAGGGTTTGATCCCGTTTGTTAGGAAGAGAACCTTCAATGTATGGCTTTAAAGCTAAGATTTTAAGACTCGGTTTAAGTTTTAAGAATTTTGACCTCGGAAATGATCTTCGTAGAAATGTTGTCTTTATTTTTTTTGAGAAATTATTCTCGATTATTTGTATAGAACTATGTTATATCTTTATTGAGAACTTAATATCGTAAATCTGTACTAAACTCTGTTTCATCCTTATCGAGGTTTCAACCTTGGAAAATCTGTACAAAGTTATGTTTTGTCTTTTGCGAGAATCTGATCTCGTAATTCTGTACGAAACTATGTTTCGTCTTTTTCGAGAAATTAATCTTGGTAAATCTGTACAAAGCTATGCTTTGTCTTTTGAGAGAATATGATCTTATAATTCTGTATGAAACTATGTTTGTTTTTTTCAAGAAACTAATCTCGGTAAATCTATACAAACCTATGCTTTGTCTTTTGTGAGAATTTGATCTCGTAAGTCTGTACGAAACTATATTTCACCTTTTTTGAGAAATTAATCTCTATAAATCTGTACAAAGCTATGCTTTGTCTTTGCAAGAATGAATCCTATTTTTTTGTACGAAGCTAAGCTTCATCATTTTCGAGAAATTAGTCTCGTGATGTCTGTACAATACTATACTTTGTTTTTGCGAGAATTTGATCTAGTCTTTTCGGGAGTTAGGGTGTAACCTTTTATTCTTTTTTGTTTTTTTTTGCCGAACCCGAGAAGGGAACTTATTTAAATTTTATTTAGTTTTAGCTGCACCCAAAGGCTACCTACGTACCCCGCAGGGATCAAGCCAAGAAGTTGTTCAGATTACATAATTAAGTAGATAGAGATGCATCGAGTGATGTACCTAGGTCGCGAGGTGGCGCATCTTCAATAGTAGTATCGCTTCAAGTTGATGGAATTCCAACTTCCTGGAATCATCTCTCCTTCCATAGTTGCGATCTCGTAAACTCCTAGTTTTAAGACTTTGCAAATAATGTATAGCCCTTCCCAGTTGGCGCCAAGTTTTCCAGCGTTAAGCTCAGCCATGTTCTCAAACACCTTTCGGAGTACCAGATCTCCTACTACGAAGTGTCGTCCTCGAACCTTCTTATTGTAGTATTTTGCGGCTTATTGTTGATAGTTTTGCACTCGGAGCAATGCTTCGTCACTTTCTTATTCCAAGTCGTCAATACTAGTTTCCATTGCTTCGTTGTTTGAACTTTTGTTTTTGGGAAAACGTTCTCAACGCAAAGTTGGGACCTTTACTTCAGCTGGAGCCATTGCTTCCATTCCGCGAAAGAGGAAAAAAAGAGTTCGTCCTGTTGAGCGTCTCGGTGTTGTCCGATGTGACCATAATACACCATCCAACTCAAAAGCCCAATTCCCTTTCTTTTCTGTAAGTCTTTTCTTGATTCCATCTAGTATCTACTTGTTTCTCGCCTCCGTTTGTCCGTTTCCTTGCAGGTTCGTGGAGTTGATTTTCTTACTCGGATGTTCCATCGAGAGAAAAAGTTAGTGAACTTTGCTGAGATGAATTGAGATCTGTTGTCTGTCACAATCTCATAAGGTAGCCCATGTCGGCAGTTGATGTTCTTCCATAAAAACTTGACTACATCTCTATCCTTAATATGAGAGTAAGCTTCAGCCTCAATCCATTTTGAGAAGTAATCCTTCATGATAAGCATAAAGCATTTTTGCCGAGATGAAAGCAATGGTCCGACTATATCTATTTCCCATTGCATAAATGGATATGGCATGATTGCCAAAGTTTGTTCTTCAGTTAGGCCATGGATGATGCGTCCATATCGTTGACACCTGTCGCACTTAGCTGCATATTGCGATCAATCCTTTGCCATAGTTGGCTTATAGTATCCGAGAGTTCGGATTTTTTGCACAAGTGATCTTTCGCTGTTATGATTTCCACCGGCTCCATCATGTATTCCCTTTATGATTTTGTTGATCTCGTCATCGTGGATGCAAGAAAGGAGAATTCAGTTTGTGCTTCGCCGATATAACTTTCCATTGACTTGGGCGTAGAAAGTGCATTTGGCCTTGAGTCAGTGAGCTGCGCATCTGTCTTCTAGAGTTTCTCCATCCATAATGTATGAGAGGATCTCATCTCTCCAATCGATTTTCTATTCCTCGGGGTGCTTGATGTCTGGCATCTCAGTGTCGGAATCGTCTGTGGTGTCGGCAATTACCGAGATTACTTCGAGGTCTCCTTATAGTAAGCTTATACTTGGTCAATCTATACTCTCTATTGGTATAATTCGTCTTTGAACGGAATTCGTTGTAGGTGCTAAAGCTGTCAAGGTGTCAGCTGAAGTGTTTTCAGATCGGAAAATTTTGTTGACTTTGTTTTTAGATCCTTTGTCAACTCCTTGACAACTTTGAGATATGCTTCCATTCGGCCATTCTTTGTATCATAACCTCTATTTACTTGGTTGACTACTAACTTAGATTCACAATAACACTCAACTTCAGTTGGTCCGATTTCTTTGTCTAGCCTGATCCCCATGATCAATGCTTCATATTTAGCCTTGTTGTTTGATGTTGGGAACACAAGTTAAAAAGATTACTCTAGGACCACTCCAATTAGGCTTTCTAGTCATATTCCAAATCCTAAGCCGTATTAAGATGATGACCCATCAACATAAATTCTCCAAGTTTAAAGAACTTTGTCTGACTCTAAAGGTTCCAAGTCGGGAGACAATTCGATTAGGAAGTTGGCTAGTACTTGAGACTTTGCACTTGTTCTTCCTTTGAATTCGATATCTTATTCACTTATCTCAATAGCCCATTTAGTCAACCTTCCAGATTGGTTTGGACTATGCAGTATCGTTCATAGCGGATGATTCGTTAACACTATGATGGTGTGAGACTGGAAGTAAGGTTGTAACTTTCTTGCCGAGGTTACAACCGCTAGTGTGAGTTTCTATGTGGTCTGATATCTAGACTCGGCTCTGTCTTAGGACTTGCAGGGGTAGTAGATCGGGAGCTGAGTTCCTCTATCGTCTCAAACAAGCACACTACATACTGCCGACATTGAAACCGCAATATATAAGTATAGTGGTTCTCCGTGTTTGAGTTTTACAAGGATTGGTGGAGTTGAAAGGTACACTATTAAATCGGAAAAAGCGTTTTCGCACTCTTCATCCCATTTGTATTCTTTGTTCCCACGTAATAAATTGTAGAATGGAAGACATTTATCAGTTGAGCACGAGATAAATCGGTTTAGTACGGTAATTCTGCCGGTTAGCCTTTGAACTTCCCGTTTGTTCTTCGGAGAAGGAAACTCTCGGATTGTCTTAATCTGTTTGGGGTTCACTTTGATTTCCCCTTGAGTGACTATATAGCCGAGGAATTGTCCCGAGGTTATTCCGAAGGTGGACTTTGCCGAATTGAGCTTCATCTGATACTCATTCAGAGTTTGAAAGCAACGTGCTAAGTGGTTGACATGATCTTCAACTTTATGTGCCTTGACTAGCATATCATCTATGTATACTTCCATTGTTTGCCCTAGTTGGTTAGCAAACATCTTATTGACCAAGAGCTGATAAGTTGCTTCGGCGTTCTTCAAACCGAATGGCATGACTTTATAGCAATAAGTTCCTCGCCCCGTGATGAACGAAGTTTTCTCCATGTCATCAAAATGCGTCCGAAGTTGATTATATCCTGAGAAAATGTCCATAAAGGAAAGAAGTTTGTTTCCAGCCGTCGCTTCGACAATTCGGTCGATGTTTGGTAACGGGAAACTATCCTTCGGACAAGCTTTGTTTAGATCGGTAAAATCCACATAGACTCGCCACTTCTCGTTTTTCTTGGGGACAAAAACTTGGTTGGCTAACCACTCTGAGTATTGAACTTCGACGATGGACCCGATGTCGGTTAGCTTTTTGACCTTGTCAATTACAGCTTTCATCCTTTCTAGCCTTAGCTTTCTCCTTTTTTTGCTTGATTGGTTTGTATGTTGGATCAACATTCAATCTGTGACTTGCATTCTTTGGATTGATTCCAAACATATCTTTGACTGTCCATGTGAATGTTGTCATATTTTGCTCCAGAAGTTGGATTAACTTGTCTCGGATTGGTTTACTCAATTTGACTCCAATACTTACACATTGAGTTTGTCAGGTCGATTTTAACGAGTTCAATAATTGACTGATCTGGTTTCTCAGGAACGAGAGGTTCTGACAATACTTTACGTAGATCTAACAGATGCTATGATCATATAAGACTTGTTTTGTAGTTTCAACTCGGCGATAAAGCAAGTTCGAGACATCTTTTGATCTCCTCAAAGCGTGTAAACTCCTTCATCCATTCGGATCTTTACGCACTGATGGTAACTTGATGGGATCGCTTTCATCACGTGAATCCATGGTGTTCCTAGGATTATATTGTAGATTGGTGGTTTGTCTATGACTAAGAACTTGATCCATTTCGTAATTCTGGCAACTCAGATCACTAACTAGACCGTTCTGATTGTATTACTTCTATCGAACGCAGTCAGTGTTCTTTCCACCGGTTTGAGTATAACGTCTGGTAATGCCATTTTGTCCAATGTCTCTTTGAAGATTAAATCCACTAAACTTCCAGTATCGATGAGAATTCGAGATACATCACAGTCGGCTACTCTTAATTTTACGACTAGTGGGTCATTATGTGGGAAGCTTACTCCTTTGACATCCTTGGCGGTGAATGTTACCTTTGAATCCCCCGTTCCTAAATTCTCAGCAACTGGTTCTAGGTTGACCGCTGCTACAACTTTTCGCTCGTACTTCTTGATTGATCTTGTAGTGTTGTCACAGAACTGTAATCCTCCCATGATTACGTTGACTTCCACTCTTGGAGATCCTTGCTCATTAGTCTCCTCGTCCTATTTCTGCCGTTAAGGTTTTTCCTTAGCATTACCGCTCTGACTCACCATTTTGTAAGCTGCTTATCGCAAATCTGCTTCTTTCCGTTTTTGCGCTTTAAAATTTTATGTCTCTTCCTCCGAGTGATTTAACTCTCCTTTGCTGAACTTTTTGGCAAGTTGTTATTGCAAGTGTTTGCACTTTGAAGTAGAATGACCAGTTCTATTGTGGAATGCACAATAGTCGCTTCAGTTGTAAGTGTTGTTGAACGGCTTCTTACGAGCTGAGTTATTAGTTTCACCGACTTGAAAGCTGTGGCCGAGACTGCTTTTATTCTGTAATTATGTTGTCTCGACTCGTGATATTCTTCTTTCGATTCTTTTGCTCCCGAGTCTCACTGAGTTTTTTGAGTTTTTGCGAGGATTTGCTTTTCCTCCACGTAATCTGCATGCCTTGTTGCTCTGCAAAGGGTATCCAAGATCGTACTATGCCGGTTCACAAAAAGATCTCTCCTTAAGGCCTCGTCTGTAACCATTTTGGTTCTTAGAACTTTAATGGCCATATCGTCACTTACTTTAGCTTTAGTTAGGATTTTCTTGAAGCGTCTGAGATACGACTTCAGAGACTCATCAAATCCTTGCTTCAAGTACCTTAACTCTGCTATAGAGGTGTCTTGGTTGACAAATAGAGCGTATTGCTTCATGAACAATTTGGCAAGTTGATTAAAGCTCTCAATTGACCTAGTAGGTAACTTGGTGAACCATACCAAAGCATCGCCAGTTAGGTTCTTGGCGAAGGGTTGACAGTAAGCCACATCCTCCTGGTCGGGATTGTTAATTGTTTCGTTCATCATGACGTTTAAGGCGCTCATGAACTCTATTGAATCAGTGGTCCCGTCATACGAAGGACATCTTAGTCTTGGTCCTTGATTTACGAGACCCTTTTTAGTCTCGGCGTGAATGGCGAGTTTTGAGTTTGAGCTAGAATTTGCCCAATCTCGGTTGCCGAGCTGGTAGCTTGATGGAATTGAGACCTCATGTCTTCCATCATTCTGAATACAGTTGTTGCGTCATGGGTTGTCGGCACGTGCTGTCCTGGCACATTCTGTGTCATAGATTGCTCTGGTCTCGAGACATTAGTTGGCTGCAGACTCGGCATTCTTCCGAATAGGTTCCTCTGCATGCTGGCCAATACTTCTCCATGCGGCCTGATGGTTTGTGCAGACGGGAGACTACCTCGTTTATCTGAGACTCAATTCTATCGAATCTCTCTGCGTTTCTTCGGTCAGAGGCTTCATATTGTGCTATTAAGTTGCACACCAAGTTTTTGATCGATGGTGGTCCTTCAGGTGGACCAGGGAGAACGGTAACTTCTCGAGATTCATCTCGATTCTCCTCCCGAGTTTGAACAGAGTTCAAAGGTGATCCGAGAGTTGAATCAGTGTGTTCTTAGAGGCGAGGGTCCCTCCTTTCTGGTGAGTGGATGGTAACTTCGTCTTCAACCATCCTTTTCTCTTGGTGTGTACTCCTTTCTCCTGTGTAAGGAAGTCCTTTGATGTCTTCCCCACAAACAGTGCTAACTGTTCGAACCGGGTCTAGCACAAAGGGGCTAAATCCAAAATTCTGATTAAAGAGAGGGAAGAAAGGGCAAAGACAAGAGAAGAAGTATATCGCCAATATAGCAAAGATGATTGCCGAGTAGAGTTTATTAGCTTAATGTGTGTGTCCAAAAAGCTGATCCCCTTTTTGGAGGATCTGCTCCTCTATTTATAGATTATAGAGACAATTACAAAGTAGTTTGCAAAATGGAAATATTATAATTTTCTAGATATGATCTTATCTAGAAGATTCTGACTAGATTTTCGGAAATTTTCCATGTCAGGACAGGAAAATTTCCATTTCTTTGTTTGATGACGTGTCATCCGACTTTCTTCGTGCTCCGAGAAGGAATTCTTCCAAATAGACTGAAGATGTCTAAGTTGAGACTTTGATATTCTTTCCGAGTTCAAGACTTAGAATATTTGTCCATTGTTTCTCGTAGAGCGAAGTAGATCTCGAACCCACCTCCAACAATTTCGTCTCATTAACTATTTTTGGAGGTGTTATCAATGGACATTACGATACCAATATTTTGACAGGTCAGATTTATTTTCATGTTGTTGTTCATTATGGTATGAATTTTCTTATAAAAATATATATTCTTAGTGTTATATATGCTTGGAATTTCCTATCTCAATGTTGTTTTAACTCTTACTGTCATATTTACTACTTTTCTTTTTAGATTCAAATTTTCATTTGCCTTATAATTTTTTTCAGATGTATTTGGTCAAGTTGTTAACGTTGTTGATATTGCAACTTGCATAATCAACGACAATCTCATGAAGTGAATTCAATTCCATCTCATCGATTTTAGGTATATGTTACACAATCTCTTTAAAATTTTTACTTAGCTGTTTCTTTTGTTTTTTTAATCTATTTATTATATATAATAAAGTTTTATGTCTTTTGGTTTAGCAATGTCCTTTTACAATGTACACTGTGGGGGAAGTATGTTGATTCTTTGATTAATGCACTTGTCAATTCAGTTGGTAATATACTTATGTGCTGGATATTTTATTAATATAAAATTATTTGATTGATACTGATATAATTTTCAAAATATTAATTCTCAGAAAGAGTAATGATTACAGTTTGTAATGATTGAAGTCAGATATTTATATATGTTTTGGCTCAGGATACTAATATTTGATTAAGAGGTATATAGATAATTTATGTTTTTAGTTATGATTCCTTATTTTATATTTGTCTAATGTTCAATAATTTATTAAAAACTATTTTTATGTTTGGTTACAGTTGTCCGCATTGTGCTGATATACTTTCGTTTTTTTCATCAAATCTATCCTCGAAAATGCGGACACAAAATTTTGAGTTTTCAGATTACGAGAATGTTATTGAGAAATTAGCCAAAGTCTGTCCGATATCTTATAATTGATATTATGTTTTTGTTTGTTATTTACGTTTTGTTTATTAAAGTAAGTTTGTTTTAGTCTTTAATTTACTATTAAATATTTATTAGACTTATGATGAGATACTATTATATATTGTAAGTACAAGGGAAAAATGTCCACTTTCTTTCTAAATCCCATCTATATTGATTTGTTGTTATTTTTATTTCTATACATTTTTAGACATGCTAGTTATGTTATTGCCACATACTTTTGTTTATGTTTACAACTATTTTTATGTTTGTACTTTTGTTTTGTTTTTTAATCTGTATATTTATTTGTATTGATCAACAATTTCTATATTTTTTGTTTCTGTTTTATCTATTTATAATATATATTTATTTATATATTTGGATGAATCAGAAAATTTTCTATTTAAAAATTTATATATACTGAAAGTTTACATATATAGAATGAATTTTAAAAAAGGAAAAATAGTTCAAATAAATAGTAAACTTGAACATGATGTTTATCATAGTTTTCTTATAAAAAGAGGAATCATGGAAATGAATATTAATACATTGAATATAACTTTGTAAAGTAGAGAAGTAGTTGTAGGATGTAGATCATAACAATCTTATGATTTATCTTTAGTTTTGTATATATCGTCTCCGAAGTACATTTGTTTATAAAGATCATATTAGACCTATATATTCCTTTTTAAATTTTAAAAGTAATAAGATTATAACTAAAATTACTTTTCAGGAATACATATATTCGGTTTTCATATTTTTTATACTTGAATTATAGAAGAATACTATCGAAAAAAGAATAAAATTGTTATCAATCAATTAAATCTGGTTGAATCTTAATAATATTTGCTTTCGTTTTTCAAAAATTTATAACATTCATATCTTTTCCTTTGATTAACCTAACTTATATAAATATTCAAAAAGATTTCAGTTGTTTAGCTATAAATGCACAGTCATGAATCACAATCACTAAAACCTAATTTAATTGATTCATTCAAAGCCATTAGCTTTCATGGAATCAGTTAGAGGTGGATCTGATATCCTACTTCGGTCCACGGGAAACAATGGGCAAATATTCTATCAAGAAGATTGATTTTGAGATTAGGGATCACAAGTAAAACTGTTAAACATAAATTTGTTATTCAACTTTTTTTATAAACTACTTATATATTTATATTCCTGACTTTTTTTTGATACATAGCTCATCTGTTTCTTTAAATATTAATGATTGTCATTTGAGATGTTCATTTTTGGGTTTTATTGCTAAGTCTTTTATCAAACATTGTACTGAATCTGTTGATGACATTATCTACTTGCTCATTTGTTTTGCCAAAATTCAGCAATGGAATGGTAAATTATGTTTTAAATATGATATTAATTATATTTTTTTCTTTTGATTTTTTTGTTCTTATTCTAGTTTTTTCTTACGGATACACATGTTCTTTGTAACGCCTCTGAGCAATCAATATTTCAAACGAATCATTCGATACCTCATATCGAATTATTAAAAAACATAAAAATAATACTAATTTTTGTTTTCAAATCTAATCATCTATTGAGTTTATTTTAATATACTATCACTATTAAAATTTAGTTTTGCGAATGATGGTCTTTGTCTCAACATTTTGGATCTACCGAGTCAAAAAGTAAATGTTGAAGATGATATGTGGCTAGAATATCCAAGGAAATCTATCGATGAGTTACTTAATTTACATGAGGTATGTATAAAATTCATTTAAACATTTCGCATGTATTTTTGTCATCATATATTATTCGTAAGCTAAAGTGGTTAACTTACATTTGTTTGTCTTTTTTCATTTTCGAGCTATTATTTCAGATTGGCAAATGCCGTGTTATGTGTACTATTTTGGAAATAGATTCATGGAAGCCACATTGGTATTATTTATGTTGCAATATATGTAAGAGTGATTCCATTCCAAGCCTACCGAATGATGTCTTCGACGAAAATTACCCTAAGAAGTATTGTGATTTTTGGTGTAGTTCATGCGAAAAAGCTACATTATCAGTGACTTCAAGGTAGAATGGTGTCTCTTTAATAATGTTGAGATTTTAGTTACCTTTAACTTTGTGTTCTTTATTTTTTTTGTTAACTTGAATTATTATTCACTAGGTTAAACCTCAATTTACGTATAATGGACAATATTGGTGTAACCACATGCACATTGACTAAATCTTTAGCCATTAAAGTTATAGGAGAAAGAGTATTTGATCTTTTGACCAATCGTTTGGGAGAGGTAATTGAACATATGATGTTTTTGCTTATGTTCTTTGATTTGTTATTTAACTGTATTATAATATGTATACTATTATTAAATTAACTTTTGTTATGTTATAGATTGAATTCCCGTAAAGAATGCCTCTAGCTATAAGAGATTTGTTCGCAAAGACTTTCTAGTTTGGTTTTAGTGTTGTCGAGGGAAAAAGCCGCTATGGTCGATATACATACAATGTTGAAAAGGTTAGATGTAATCGTAACCTTAAGGTTTCTCAGATGGTCTAACTTCTTGAAGCAGTAGTTGCTGATTTGATTTACAAGTTCATGTTTGAAGACAATAAAGAATCAAGCTTATTTATTTTATCTTTTCCATTTCTTTTGGTTATTTATTATGATATTAAACAATATATTCTCAATTTTTTATGTTTTTTGTAGTTCATATACCTATTTTATTCAAGGATAAATTATTATATTGTGATTCATGAAATATTCTCGGTTGATACTTAATGATAGTTGTTTTTTGGTTTTAGTTTTTTTTATAAAATTGATTCGTTTTCGTCTAATATGGACTGCTCTCTCTACATCATATCTTACGAGTGTTGTACGTAATGTGCAATATTTAAATTAGTTGTCAAAATAGGTACTTGGAAAGAAAAGAAGAATAAAAAGCTTCTAATCAAATTTTTTATCATACCTAACATATCGTTGGCCATTGCTCATTTATATTATAATAGAAACTTTTTTATTTCTATTAATTTTGCGTTAATTGAGAAAAAAAATAAGCATAGTGTATTTCTTTCTCATTAATAGGCATACTCTTATTTGTTTATATATTATATTGTGGGTTTTCTTATTTACTTCGTAATCTTAATACATGTGTACTATCATGGTTTTACCGGATGATATTTTGATTACCATAGTATCTTAGTGTACTTCCTCTTCCACCAAAACTTTTATTTCTCTTAGATTAGTGTAGAAAAAATTTAAGGGCATATGTTCGGAAAGTTATATTCTTAAACAACTTTACCTTCATGAAGAAGAGATCTATCCATTATGCTTTGGTCCTCTGGCATTCTACAGAAGATATAACTGGTTATGCTTAGTTGGTAATATCGAGGCTTTGTATCGATTAGGAATCATATTTTTTTTATGATCGACGCAAAGAAGAAGGTCTTATATTTCTTAGCAGAGCTGCTCGAGTTAATTTCTTTGAGGCCATCTATGTATATGGTCTTATTCTATTATGTTGTGGAGATGAATTTAGAACAAGAGGCTTAGAAATTTTTTCTTTCTTGATTTTGCCCCATATGCCCCAAACCCTAGAGGACCTTGGTAAACTAAGTTTCTAGAATTGACAGATATCTAAGCCCTAATTTATATAGTGTGTGTTCTGAGTTGAAACTATCTTATAAGAAATCTAATTATTTATGCGATGGTCAAACTACCAAATTTGTCAGATTCAACGAATATTAGCATCGTTATGGTGCTGATAATGACATTAGAACTTCTTCTTTTTGTCATATTTGTTTATGGGATCACCAAGTCAGACTCCTCCTTCTCGACTACAAAGTCTAGAGCAGCATTACGATTTTTTTCCTTAAATTTTTTGTTTTTTGTTTTTGTTTTTTGGTTCAGAACATTAATATTTTTATTCGTTACTTTTTATTTTTTGTTCAAATTATTCTTATTATGACTTCTAATATATTATTATTGTACTGTAACAAAATATTCTGAATTTTAAAATTTGATATCTTTTGTTATCATTTTTATTTGAAAGATGCAATTATTTCAGAAATTAGACGGATTTTGAAATATATTTAGGTTATTAGAAGAGATATTCATTCATTTATTTGGACGATATATGATCAATATTCATTTTAATTCTATCGCCTTACAAAAATATTGTAGTATCTTTAGTATATTTTAATTAATTTTATAACTATATGAATCTTTGATTCCTTAATAACTGTTTAGATAAATATTCAAAAAAATTTATATCACATATTCTACTAAATATATCTTAACTTATTGTAATAAATATCTATGTCATGTAATCGAACGATATTCCAAACAATTAATTTCATTTCCTTAATTGTTTGTTTTATGAAAATATAGAAAATTTACAATTACTATAGAAATTTAGTAATAGTATTTGCAATATTGAATTGCAGAGATTTTGGTATTAAAAAAATGGCATATCCCTAAATCATTTTTAGCTTATTATAAGTAAGTGAACACTGAATAATTGCATACATCATAGTTCCTAATATTCAAAATTTTATCTCATATGCAACATGTTTATCGCAGGTAATATAACTAGAAATCTTTGACATTCTTTTATATATTTGTTTGATGATCTATAAATCGAATTTACTGAGGTAGCTGGTTAATCGACTTTTTTTTTTCTTTCCTTAGCCTTGGTTCTGTATGTAAGAAGTTTCATACAATATTTTGCGCATGAAATGTTCTTTCTTGTCTTTCTCATCAATTCGATTAGCATTGTTGAATATGAAATAAATTAATTTTCTCATATATATCTTTATACATGTATGTATTATAAAAAACAACTTTTTTAATATTCTATATCTTAATTAATCATTTTTGAGAAACATGCAATACTTTCAGATATAATATATTTTGTCAAACATTTGGTTTTTAGTTGTTTTATCATTTATTTACATTATAAAATTGGGTCTAATAATAATATTTTCCTTAAAATTTATTATTTATATGTTAATTAATTCCTTAAAATATACATTTATATAATCCAAAATTTTATATTATGTCATCTATTATTAATTAGTTTAAATCTTTATATTTTTTCAAAATTTATTGAAATTAAAATATGTTAAGAATATACTATCTTGGATCCTATTTGGTTCATATTTATTTATTTGAATATACTAACAAAAGAATCATCATTATTTGATTATATATTTCTCAAACATCAGTTGTAGATTATAACTTGTAATCATATCGTGAAAAATATTTCCAATCCTCTAAGTATTTATCTTTTCTCCTCCCAATGGTATTTTGATATCAATCGCCTCACGATGCGTCCGATCATCTTTACGCGAGTACCTTAACTTGAGGAAGTGTGTAAAAAGTTGTATTCTATATGTCAGGATCCTCATGTTCTCAATCGTATTTCTTTCAATGACAATATATTCACTCTATACTGTGAATTACCACAAGATTTGTATTCAACATATGATAAATTTCTGACTGCTAGAAATTCAGAAATTTTGTATCGGATTGATTGGTTTGCTATTTTTATGACAACCATAGAGATGATGGGCTCCTAATGTTGCATCAAGCTTCTCAAGCAAGTTTTTGCGATGCCATTTTTCTTTATGAGATTATGCTTTTATGTTTTGGTGGCAAAAGAAGACAACAAGGTCTGTCATGTCTATCTTCTTCGATCATGCCATCGATGTCGGAAGCATTAGATATCTATAAATGATTCGCCGACGTATCAACAACGATCTTAGCTTCAGCAACAATTCGGTAGTTATTGATATGATAATATCTTACATCAAACAAGAATGTTTTTGTGATGGTAACACTAATAGATTTATAGGTGATGACAGTATATGGCCTCGGTACCGTTTCAGTTATGACATGAGTTTATCTTCAGCTTGTAAACTTTGTTTATGGGATCTCCAATTCAAACTTCTATTTCATGAATATTATTTTTAGAATTGTTTACCGTTTTCTTTAGTTATTCTTATGTACAAGTTTTCATAATATATATATATATATATATATATATATATATTGTTTTGTCCCATATTTCCAATAATATACATTTTGTTAACTCCTAAATTGTATATTATTGTAATGTTTAATAACTGTCCTTTTATATGAATCTTTTTATGAATATAACATAACATACGGTTTATATGTTTCCGCCGATTTTTATGTATGAGTTATTCGGATCTCTTCATATATATAATGTATGTTAGAAAATTCTATCTAGGTATTTTAAAGTTATAATCATTTTGGTTGAAAAGGGAATACTGGTCATTTAATCGGTTCTTTAGATCTATTTTATATTCTTCGATTTTTTTGAAATAGTTAAGCGTTAAAGTCGGTTCTTTAAATATTTTTTATATTTTTAATTTTTCTGAAATAGTCAAGCGTTAAAATTATATTTTTTAACTTCGATTTAATAATATAATTATTAGTATTTTTAATATTTTCAGATTTTGTATATGTTGTAAAACATGTTAATTTGTATTTTATTTTCATGCCCAACATTAGTGTTTTCCTATTTGGAATATTTTTTTTTAATTTTGAAAACAAGACGTTTCTTTTTTGTTTTGTGTTTAACTATGTGTTACTTTTGTTTGCTAATAAGTACCATTCTATATATTTATTTATTTTATCAGAGTTCATAAAACGAATTGATTCTTTATATTATTGAAAAATGAAATTAGATCGAGTAATTGAATAGTATTTGGTTAAACTAATGATAATTTTCTGTTCCCAAAGCGCAACATTGAATTGAGAATCTCGAAATAAATATAAAAGGCTTCATTCGTTTAATTGAGTTTCTTTTTGATGAACAATCATCTTAATTGTAATAATAATTATTCGAGTTTAACACATACTCCATCCGTTTTTTAAGGAGTGTCATTCTAGATTTTTCACACAAATTAATAAATAATATTATTACACTTGTACCCCTAATTATTTTAGGTAATGATTTGTTAGATTCTATGTTAATGATTTTTATTGGAGGTTAAATTTGAAAATTTTTATTAAAATATACATTATAATAGTACAATGACACTATTTGTAAAATATCTTTTTTTCCTAAAATGACACTCTTTACAAAACATAGGGAGTAAATCTTAACAAAATATTTATTATACTTTTTTGGTATATATTTACTCAGCTAGATTTCTAATTGTTATGTATTAAACAAAAAAGAAAAATAAAACAAAGAAAATTACTGTTATGTCTTAATATTTAAAAAAAAAACAAAACAAAAAATGAAATTAATTAGAAATAAGTATTAGTAAACTGGTGCAATAACGTAATTTGGTCTTCTCTCTTTGCTATATAAAACACAGACGAAACAATTATTGTTCATTTCCTTTTATTTTCGATAAATCTTTTTTCTTAGTAGCTTCTATATATGAGTCTCTTTATTGATTTTTTCTATGGCTTCCCCTATCTATAATTATGGAAACGATGAAATTAGTTTTCTTATGTCTCTAACCCCTGATTTGCTACTCGAAATTGCTTTTAAATCTACTGGTTCTTCTTTGTCTTCTGTTCGTAGCTTAAGATTGGTTTGCAAGAAGTCAAAGCTATATGTGATGATGACGATGTTCTCCAAATACTTTTAGTTGAAGAACCATTCTGCCCATATTGGGGGGATCCAAGGAGAAGTTACATGAAATATAACAAGTTACGCCTCCTTCGCAATTCAACTGTTTTGTATCGAATGGGAATTTTGTGTTATTTTTATGATAATCGAAAAAGATGAATGCTTAGTGTTGTCACAAGATGCTTCTCAATGTGATCATCCTGAAGCAATGTATCTGTATTTAATTATTTTGATTTGTCTCATAGGATATGTGAAAAAGGAGAGTTTTAACATTGTGGCATCTTTTCTCATGCCTTCAATGTCAAAAACTGGTAGGAAATTAAATTTTTTTTGCAGATCAGTCTGTAAATACGTGAGGACTAATGTGGATTCTGTTTTAACGGAATGGAAAGTATTATATACTAGAGATAATTGTCATTGTGATGGTTCAACTCAGAGGTTCCTTCTTATCAGCATTTCGTGGCACAACTATTGTCAAAGTTAAGACATATCTTTGTCCTTTGTTTACTGTTTGTGTTTGTGGGATCGTATAGTCGATAATACATTAGATGGAGAGTACTGGGAGGATAATTATGAATAAGTTTATATATATATATATATATATAAATTTTAGCAACTCATATATATATTTTTTCTTTGATGTGTAATTTTGCTATTTTTATATTTAGTTGTCTATTTATTATTGTATTTCATTATGTTATTTAACTTATATTTTAATATAATTTTTTTATGCATTACTTTTGCGTTTTAATTTTCAATATATAGTTTATTACTTATAATATATATTGTGATTCACACTTTTCATTTCAAAAGTGTGATTTTTTTCTTAATTCTATTTTCTGTGATATATAAAATATATAATACCCAATTATAAATTAGCATTTGTAATTAAGGATATTGAAATCAATAGATTCATTACATATACGTTTAAATCATAACAGATATTTAAAGGGCTAAAAAGAATAGTGATATAATGTTTTTTGAATAGATGCTAGATGAGATTACTTATCATCATAGTTTAAGGAATTCTTTACAGTTAATATGGTAATGAAATTGTGAGTTCCACCGATTCATACTTTTTACGGATTATTAATAATTGGTATAATTTAATCATTAATAATTGATTATAATTTTCCTTAATTGTTTACATAATGTTAAACCGTTGTTATAGACTATAGGTTTTTTGTGTTAATTTTTTTTGGCTTCCTTCAATAATTAATATGGACTTATTGGGACAATTAAAAAATTCTTACAGTAGCAATTTAGCATATACTGAAATATTAAAATTAACATGTTATATTTTTATATGTTACTGTTTTAAAATTTGTGGGTTTAGGAGACAAAATTTTCTATATTAGATTGTTTCTTTAAAAAACAATCATATTTAAGACAATGAATGTTTTAGGGTTTTGTTCTTTCATAGATTTTTTTTCTTCGAGTTTAATATTGTGTTATTCTGAATAATGCTTTAGACATTGGTTTTAATAGGAATTGAATTTCTATATTGTAATCGATTTTTATATTAGGCTATATATTAATACATGTTGTTTACCTAATTAGATTGTTATGATTAAGAAGTTTATGGTGCCAAAGATTTAGAATATACGTTTATAATCTTCTTTTTTGTTTTTTTCTTAACAAGTTAACTCTTGAAAAAATGATATCATTATCAAAGGATGTTTTAGTTGAAGTAGTCCGAAATATAGGGAAACAGGATTTCAGAGATCTTGGTCCATTCATTCTAAGTGGACATGATGGCAAAGATGCAGTGTTTGAAGATGAAGTATTAGTAGAAGCTAACTTAGAAGAATTCATCAACTCAGCCTCGAGAGCAAATATAGGTACTATATACCGGCCTATATTCAAGAAATGTTTGAATGCATGGAATAGAACTGCTCAATACTTGGAAGGATTGAGACTTGCAATCAAGATTGGTCCATCGGATGACAATATTGCTCTGATGTGTAAGGCAGAGGAACATGTTGAATGTGCCAAGTTTGCAGTTGGTGTGTTCTCTATATGTTGTGGAAAGTATGAGGCAGGTAAGATAACGCTAGAATTATTAAGGGATGACATCAACTGTCCAAATTCAATTAGACGTTTAGGAGAGAGATTTATGCGACATCTTTATGCTATTGGTCCCAGATTGTTGGGATTATACGAAGATACGTTCGACTATCCAGAAGAAGATATCCCAAGATGTAACCCTTATGTATGTTATCCAACTAATGCATGTCTCCATTGTTTTATCTATCGCTATTGCCAATGAGTTTGTCAGATATGCTGAAATTATAATTTTTGTATATTTTATCAGTTGATATGTTGGAATATTTTATCAGGCATGTAAATAATAGTTTCTGATCTGTACTTTAATATATTAATTAGATATGTTAAATAATTGGCTTTTATATCAATATGTTACAATCCAAGTTTTATATATAATATGAAAAATCTTTTTAGTAAGATACTATGGTAAAATAATCAATCAGCTTGAGGTAATTTTTTGCATCCTTGCAAAGTTTATTGTTGTGTAACAATATATTTCCAATAAAAGCAATATCCTGCCAACAGAAAATAATCAGATGTATATGTTAAAATTTTTTAAAAGATTATTTCTTTCATATGTAAATATATTACTACAAATATAAACTAAAACGAAGTAAGTAATTAAATAAAATCTGCACAAAACAACTATTTAATTATTATAATATAATATATATTTGATTTTTCTTGATATACAGTTTTCAATAATATTAATCAATTATTTAATTTTACCCCATCAAAATACCAAATAATACTAAATGTATTATTTTGTTATACAATTATAAATTTTGTATTATTTGGATCTTGTTCATGGGAGAAAAACCAATCATAATGATAGCTCTAATTTATTGTTTCAAGTGAAAAATTGATTTATAATATTTGTTTAGACTACTTAATGTATCCTACAAAAGATAATTATTTATGTTAATCTAATACTTATCTTTTCATTTTCTGTTCTTATCCATAGATCCATGCTTTTTTGATTCTGTAGCAGCTTAGATAATTCTGAAAACAAATTATATAAGAAAATATTAGTTGATAATTTTGAAACAAATATTAAAATACAACAACATATCTATACATTACATAGTTATAATACTTAGCTTATAGGAAAATATTGAAGCAAACATTCCATCGTCGTGATTAAAGCAATATTCTGCATCAAAAATGTAAGCCAAGTTATAAATAAAAATGATTAGTTATAATAAAATAATGTTAATGTAATAATTTATTTCGTTGAAATAAATCTGACAGTATTTTTAACATTATGCATGTATAATAATCGAACGTGTTAGATTCTTTTTATTCATATATGCCTTTTTTTATTTTTATTTTTGTGTTTTACATCTTCAAACTAAAGTAGTGTGAGTATGTTGTATAATTATATCTGAGAGAACAATGTAATAAAGACAAAATAAATGTGAAACTTATATTTATTGATAGTATTAGAGACAGTTGTACAAAATCCAAAATTAAGAAAATTAAATCTTTTTGTCATTTTCTCTTCCTTTTTGTTTTCAGATAGTTTTGTAAAATTTCCAATAAGTTATAATTGTAAACATTTTCCAAAAAGCTAGAATCATATATAAAGAAAATTTATTTTTCAATTCGTTTTGTAAACAAATGTAGACATATTAAATAATTAACTATAAACATTCATATGTCATATTGTTTATCTTTAATATAAATTTCAGATATATATTTTCTTTTGATAAGTTTGAATCTCTATATATTATATACCACAAACTTTTAAAGCTTGCATATCGTTATATTATCATAAAAAATATAGAATATCTAATACATATCATATGTGATTAAATGTTATAAAAAACGGAAGGGTGAATACAATATATTAATTTCAAAAAAAAAATTTCAGATTATTGCTATCATGATATATTAAATGTATCGGCCCTCTTTGCATATCATAACAACACTTATCACATAAGTTGATTGGCATGATCTGCCAAAATGGACTGAAGCATTTGATCAATTAATTATATCAACAATATTTCTTCATCGATTCTCTGAGTAAAAATCATTTTACATTATATTTTATTATGAATATGTATTTGTATTTTTATTTAGTTTCTTATTAGTTTTTGTTTGTAGAAATTTTAGTAAAGTTTCAAAATAGTTATGATTGAAAACATGTTCCAAGAAATTAAAATCATATAAAAATAAAAAATTAGTTTTCCAAGCTATTAAATTACATTAATATCGTTCTTTTAAAAGTACTGATACAGACATATAAAATAATTAATTGTAAATACCCATGTGATAGTGTTTATCTTAAATATACATTGTATATATACTTTCTAATTATAATTTGTATTAATACTACAAACCCTTTCATTTCATAATCTTATTATAAAAAAAGTAAATATAATATAAGTGTTCTGAGCGAATCCGTATATGTTTTTCCGGTCGATTAAAAGATAATCCTATAGAATTTAACCTATTTTCTCAGCGAAGGAGTACAAAATAAATTCAATCAGATTGATTTTTGATTTTAAAAAAAATCACTATGTGAAATCTTCGTTTTTTTTTCTCTTTCTCTATCGCTTTCCCATAAGTCCTATTTTAATGGGAACTTGATGAGTTGATCCGCCTACACATCTTGCTTTTACTACTATATTGGGAGGGGCTTGACATGCCGCANGCGAAGAACCTTACCAGGGCTTGACATGCCGCGAATCCTCTTGAAAGAGAGGGGTGCCTTCGGGAACGCGGACACAGGTGGTGCATGGCTGTCGTCAGCTCGTGCCGTAAGGTATTGGGTTAAGTCCTGCAACGAGCGCAACCCTCGTGTTTAGTTGCTATATGTATTTCATTACGATCGAGTAAATGCTCATACATAGATAAAACTTTTACATTCTTTTAAAAATGAAAATATAAATCTTACATTATTGCCATCATGATATATTGTATGTTTCAGTCAATCTTTCAATACTATAACAATACTAAATATATCAGAAAATTTTATTGGCATGATCATGAAAAGAGGACTGAAAAATCAATCATAACATCAATTATCTTTATCAATTTTTTAAATAAATTTTTTAGTATCTATAAATGTATCGCTTTTTTTTATATTCTTGACCAAATTAAATATTATCTCAAAAAAATGTGGTATGATGTCATTTTGATAGCATTTCAAAGTAATGTTTTGTTATTCTTTATTATATCAATCCAATTTATCCTAGCTTTTCATACATGTTGATGATTCTTTTGTCTATTTATTCTTTTTGTTCTTCTAACTTTTAAAAGATGAAACAAAAAACATTATGATGTTATTTTTATTAAAAAAAGTTGTGAACAAATAATGTAATAAAAACAGAGATAGAAAACTTAAATTTCTAGATTTTGTTAGATTTCCTTTTCAAGCTATTACATCTAATTTATATCGTTCTTTTCAAATCCTGATGTAGACATATCAAATAATTAATTTTAAACACTCATATTCTTAAATATTATTTTAAAATACTGATGGATTGTTATTTTTTTATTCAAATATTTATTCTTACTATTTAAGAAATAATAATCGAACAAAGAAATAAGAGATATATAGTTTATATTTATACAAAATAGTATTTTTTCCAATAATACTCACACGTATTTAAAAAAAGTACACACAAACATTATGTTAACTATTGTATATTTTTGAAATTTAACTAATATCCTTAGAATGAAACCATAAATCTTCGAGAATGTTTTTTAGTATATATATTTTTGTTAGATCTATAAATATAAAAATAGCTTGATTCTTAAAATTTCAAGCAAATTCAAATAAATACACTATTACTCAATATTCCATGAATAGAAAGTTTTATGTTTAGGTTTTATAATGTTATACGAAGGAGCAAAAAGAAAAAAACTTACAGATTTTAATTTTTCTTTTTTCTTTTTGTTGGATCTGATTTTATATCGAACTAAAGTTCATTTGTCTTCGCTGCTAATATTGTTTTCTCACTGATAAGATCATGAAACAACAAACATGCATGTTTTTCCTAAACCAAAAACGATATTATCTTAGTATGTGATCATATAAGAAAAATCTTTTATTTTTGTTAGATATTGAATAATAGATTTGTAAAAAAAGAAACATACACATATTAGATTTTTTCTACTAGAACCGTTATCTTTTGGAGAGAATATAAAGAGCCATTTTCAGAGTAAAATTCCTAATGAATGAAGTAAACTTATGACACTCATGATTATAGTTTTTTACTAAATATGCAAATTATATATTATTGGCCTACTTTGCTCGATTTCCAATCCTCTATTGAAGCCGCAACCTATATCTGATTTTTTTTTGGCCAATAGCCCAATAGATGTTGTATTAGCTTTTGTCATAAATTGGTTTCATATTCTTTCTATTTCGATCCAAACTATTAATAGCGTTGTATATTCAATCTTCAAATCATTTTTAAACTGACCACTATATATATATATATATATGTATATATCGAACACTTAAATATAATTCAAATATATAAATTGAGATATCAAATATATATATTTATTTATCTATATATTAGATACCAAAAAAATAAATTTAGAAGTAACTTGACACATTTACAATATATATTAACTGACCACTATATATATTAATTATAATATACTATATATTATAGAAACCAAACAATAACAAAATATTTAAGTAGCTTTAAAATACCACAGCAACAATATAAGTTACATATACATTGTATCGCTTATTATTCTTAAAATAAACAATCCAATTATTTTCATATTATCGGATTAGTTAATTTTACCAATGTATAGAAACATATTTTACCATTTAAAAAAAAATCCATAAGAAATGAGAAATGATCCCGCGATGTAGCACAGGTTGAATCCTAGTCTTATATATTAAAGCGGGAGAAACTTTCATTAAGACCGTGTTATAAATTTTAGGATAATATTAACCTATGGTTCATACCAACCCTTAAAATAGGTTTAAGATAGGTTTTGTTACAGATTTTTATACAAAAATTCAAAATTAATAAAGATTGAATAAAAACACTCTAAAAAACTAAATTTTAATAAAAATATATCGGTTAACAATTCGATTATTGATTCGGTTCCGGTACATGTTTGGATTCGATTTTCCGGATACATAAATTTAGGACACATTCTTGTATTTTTTCGGGTTCGGTTAATCTAATTTGGTATTTTGATTATTTTAGTTTAAGACTTCTTCAAATATTTTTATCTTTCGGATATAGTTTGGTTCGGTATATAGCGAGATCGCGTTTTGGTATATATTTATATAAAATTTTAAAATTTACAAAGATTTCATTGAAAAACTCTAAAAAGCTAAAATTTGGTTCTTGATTTGGTTGTGGTTTGAATTCGAATTTGGTTTTTTGGATACATAGATTTAGGACTCATTTGAGTTTTTTTTTTTTAGGTTATGTTTCTCTAATTCGGATCAGTCCGGTTCGGGTTTCGGACCTCTAAAACAACATCTCTAAAACAATATTCCAAAATATCAACACGGATCTAACAACCTAAATGAATGCGGTTTAGAAAAGAACAATCAAAACAATCCGATCCCGCGTTATAACGCCTTCGTATATATTTTTAATAGGGGAAATTGGATAAAAAGAATACTTTTTGTATATTTGTCTATTTATAATTTTTCCACATTATGACAAAAATGCCCCTCAAAAAGTACTATTCACGTTTTGCAAAAAACAAAATTGTTCATGTTCTGCGAATTGTAGAATATACATTCTACGGGTTCTTGTATAATCTACGAAAATCAGAAATTACATTCTACTTAACTCTCTATGTTCTACCAACCGTAGAATGTAAATTCTGAATTAGGTAGATTTCTTACAAATTTTAGAATGTACATGTGGTTTCCTCAATAGTCTAATAAAATCAGAATTTATATTCTACCGATTTATCTATGTTCTACCGACCGCAAAATGTAAATTCTATATTTGGTTGAATTCTTATTAATTTTAGCATATACATTATGCGGCTTTTATTATAATCTACGAAATTTAGAATTTACATTCTACCGATTTCTCTATATCCTACCAACCATAGAATGTATATTCTAAATTTTGTAGATTTCTCATAAATTTTAGAATATATATTATACGGTTTCTTATATAGTCTACGAAATTCAGAATTTATAGTCTACCGATTTCTCTATATTCTACAGACTGTAGAATTTGAATTCTAAATTCGGTAGATTTCTCACAAATTTAGAACTTATAATCCAATGTTTCTTGTATACTCTAATTAATTCAGAATATATATTTTACCGTTTCTTCCATATCCAATAGACCGTATAATGTAATTGAGACTAATTTTAGTCAACATTAACGATAATAAAATGCCGAATTAACACTCTTAATGGTTGTTAATGACAACATGCAACATAATGTTTTGAGACTCCACATACTCCAAATTGATACTTTTCTATAATGAAATCTCAAATTTTCATTAACTCCAAATCACAAAATACCTAATCGATATTTTTCACAAATAAAGTGAAAAATTATGTATACTTAGTTTTGAAATATAATAAGAGCTTTAAAACTTATATATATGTAAGATTATATGTCTTATGACATATGTTCAGCATAGCAAACATAAGTTAAACCCCATGTTCTGAATAGCTCTAGGCGTTAACCAAATGCTCGGTCAGGGCCTAGTGAGTTACTAATAAAACGGAGATTAATCGGAGTATACGCAAGGACTAGTGTTTTTTTTTACTGTTTTAGTGATTTTATACATATTTATATCCAATTATCCATTATATTTCATAAAACTAAAATTATTAACTTCTCATACATATATATATATATATATATATATTTAAAATTTCTTTACACAAAACAAGTTGTATAATAAATGAATTTAAGTTGTCAAATAAGTTGACAGAGATATGATTTGTCATGTATTGACTAGTTCTTCTAGACTAAGTTAATTGAGCCGGGTTTGATGAGTTAAATTAAATGAACCAGAAATTGAAGTGGTTTCATTGATTAATGTGATGAGCGATGGTATCGTTTTCGTCATTATCAAAACCAAAACACAGAGAAGAGAGGGGAGAGAAAATCAGAGAGCTTAGAGATCTTTGGTGAGAGCGATCGCTCTTTGATATTTCTAACAACTTAGATGATGAATGAACTTGATTTAGTTAGATTTGGTCTCAAAATGTCACTTTTTCTCTTGATTGGAGATTCAAAAAGAAAGACCAATCATTGAATTACTTAACAAACCAAAACTCAAAAAGAGAGTTGTCTCTGTGATTGGAGTGGTCATATGATCAAATAACTTAGGTAGGAGACATTTAAAGCATAAAAATGAATTTTAATAGATTTGTTTCTTCGATTCTTGATTCTCCAAAAAAGACACCAGACAATAACAAGAGAATGAACAATCTTCGGCTAAACACTCAGACATGGGATCACAAGATTCTATATTTGCGGAAACTTGTAGTTCAGGAATTGAGCCAAAAAGAAAGAAAATCGAAACTTTTAGCGTTTCCATCTCTGAAAACTATGACTTTGTCAATGGGAGGTGGTTTAGGTGACTGAAAACTTGGTTGCGCAAGCGGTGGAAGTAGAATTGTACTAAACCTTTTTGGGTTTGATCCCTTTTTGGGTTGTAACTGAACCTTCTAAGTGTTTAATATTTAATCTACCGACGAAAAAATATATATATATATATATATCACCAATCATAAAAAAATTGTACTTTTTTTTTATTAAACCGCACTTGTATCATATTGCATTTTGTTCTGCACCGCTAAAACCGTAGTTACCAATCGAACCCATAGTCACTAAAAACATACAACTTCTGTTTCTTTTAGCTATTTGTTTAAATATATAGCTATAATCAGAGCAAAGTCAAAAATCTCTTCCAATACTTTACCTATGTATATCAATGAAAATAAGTTTACGCAAGAAAAACGTTTCGCAATTCTTTTAAGAAACATATCTACCATAAAAGGAACCCAAAATATTTAGTAAGAGAATCTATGATATAATTGGGCATTGACGAATCAATACCACCTAAAAATTCTTTGTATACATGTCCTAGTATTTGTGTTAAAAAAATCGGCCTAGGTGGCCGTCTAGGCAGGGCCTAGGCGCTAGGCAGACCTAGGCCATCCGATTAGGTAAAATTAGATTAATTAGGCGGATAAGGTTGATTTAGACGGGTTTGGCGGAAATTAGGCGGTTTAGGTGGTGATTAGTCGGTCTAGGCGGTTTGTTTTAATTTTTTTTTAATGTAAATCTTATATAAAACTGAAATATATATATATATATATATATAAATTATAAATTATGCCTAAATAACATCAAATTAATTATTATAGAGTTTAAAAACAAAATTTTTATTTTTATATATATAAATCATGTAATTTTCTATGATTTTTCATTTTTAGTACATATATAATATATATAAAATATTATTTATTTAAAACCGCTTAAACCACTTAATATTGTCTAGGTCCCGACTAGTCTTTCTAGGCAGAAGGTTACCACCCGACTAGCACGTAGCATCTTTTTGAACACAACCTAGTATACCCGGAGTTGCTGGTTGGGAATGACAAAATTGCTCAGGATTAAACACAAATAAGCAGATAAATCTACTATTGCATTGAAATTAGCCACGTGCATTATTCATTAAAACAAGGGAAATTTTGTCTTTTTGTATATTAGAGTTTACAATCAAATAAATGTACCAAGTGATAACAAGATTTTTGGGCCTATGTTATCAAATCCTTACAGTATATAAAGTGTCGAACCAAAGTGAGCTGCTAGCATTCAGGGTATGGGGTGCTATTCTGATTCAAGCAAATTCAAGCAATATTTGTGATTCTGTCATAATCATCTAAAGGAAGCAGGCAGAAAAACTATCATGAGAGTAACTATCTAACTGAATATCAAAACAGAGCAGAAATGAAAAAACAGAGAATTAATCCTAAGGGTACCGAAAAATAGAGCATGCAAACAGAGGAATTAAAGCAAAAACAGAGCAACACAATTGAATGTAATCAAAGGCAAAAACGGGTTCATGAGGAGAGTGGAGTCAACGATCTAAGCCTAACTATGGGTTTCGGATCTCATCTAGCAACCTAACAGGCAAGCTTTGGGTCAAGATACGAATACCATACAATCAAGCCATTCCCATGGTCAAGAAATCTCAGCTTGAGCGTGACCTAACCCAAATCCCTTGGTGATCAGACACTCAAACTGGCACGAAGAACCTATCCTACACAACCAACTGGTGCTCTGAACAACCAATCCCTTGGATCAGAACCAATAATCCTAGATCGAACCTAAGCCTAGCATATCATCAAACACCTTCTGGGCAAGACAGCTACGAATCAGATTTCAAGTGATCACGTTGAAATAAGCAGTAAGAACATTCAATCTAGCAAAACCTATGAAATAATTCAAGCAATAAGATCAAAACCCAGAATCAAGCCTAGATCTACTCTATCTCCTCACCAAAACCTAAACGAACTACTCACTAACCATAGCTAGATACTCAAATTCAAACACAAAATTAGAAAGCATAAAGACAGAAATCAAAGCTAAAGACAAAATCAAACTAACCAAACTCAAATTTCAACAAAGATTCCAAGTTTTCATCAAAGAAGTAAAGAACAGAGAAAGAGGCAATGAGAGAATATCTCAGATCTAGTCAAAAGGAGTAAAAACTAGGTTTTAGCGTTTTTCGCTTAAAAGGGTATTTATAGGGCCCAAAACATAAAAACCCTAATCCGAGTCAGCAAAAAGGTAGAGTCGGTCAAAATAATGAAGTCGGTTGATGCTGCTTCAGGGTGACTGGTGAGTTGGGTAACGAGCTCAGAATTCAACTTCAGCCACTTCCAAAAATCTCAGCTTCAAGGTTACCCAGCGAGTAAGACTGGCGAGTGCTCCAAAACTCATATTTCTGGCTTAGTCATTATACTCCACTCGCAGGGTACTGACTGAATCAGACATAGAGTGCTTCATGATTCTGCAAATTTTGGCCTAGTTTTTCTGCTGCACTCACAGGGTACTGACTAAATGAGCAGATTTGGTTTGTGCAATCTTCAGTTTTCAAGGTCTTCAGTTCAGGCACTCCGTCTTAGGCTCATCCTTGCAG
>OVAX01000124.1:87347-127071 GCA_900406405.1 Lepidium africanum | reverse complement strand
TTTATAAATAATTTTGAGTATAATATTTTTCTTTATATAATAAGGTTAGTAATGAAATTTACTTTTTGTTAGAATTAAGTTTTTTAACAATTAGTAAAGTAAGATTTCTCTATAGATAAATATTCAAAATATCATATATATATATATATACGTATATATTTTTGTTTTTTTATTTTTCATAAATAATTTTTAATATATTTTTTCATTTTATAATATAATTATTAGTGAAAATTACTTTTTGCTAGAATTAATTTTTTAATAACTGAAATTTCCGATTTTTTAAAAATTAAGATTTATTTTTAGATTAAAAATTCTTTTTACTCTCTCGTGTAAAAATCTAAAGATTCTTCTCTCCCTCTCCGATCTTCAGCGCTCGTCTTAATTAATCCTATGCCAGAAACTAGATTTGGTGACACGAGGATTTTCAGTCCTTGCTCTACCAACTGAGCTATCCCGGCCATTACTGATATATTATTCTCATTGTATTAATGGTGATATAAGGATTTTCAGTCCTCTGCTCGACCAAGTGCGCTATGCCAACCATTACTGAAGTATCATCCTCATTGCACTAATGGTGACGCAAGGATTTTCAGCCGGAGACCGGAGGAGGGACTCTCTTGTCCCTTTCTCTTTTGTCTCCTCTTCCCTTTTCGTCCTGTTTCTATTCTCTTGGTTCCGATTTGGGTTCTCCTTGTTCTTCTTATTGGCAGATCTGGTTTTTCTGTGAGGTGGCAGTGGTTCGTTGGTAGAAGCTGGTGGAGACAAAGACGGATTCAGGTCTAGAGGACAAGGCCAAGGCGTTGATTAATGCTTCTTTCACCGACGAACCCTCGACAGGGGTTTTGCTATTCTCGCCGTTTTGTTAAGACAGTGGAACTGTAACAAGTTCTGTAACACCGATGAACCTTGGAGTTAGGAGTAAACGTCAATGGCTGGCCTTTGATTAGGTGATTCACTCTCGAGGACAGGTGAGATGCCCTAATTTTGGTCACCGACGGCGTCATCGACGGCGTCATCCAACTATTCGTCACCGGAGTAAGCCACCACATTCGAGGACGGGTGGTGGTTTCGAAATGGTGTCGGATAAATGGAACTGCCCTCCTTCTACCGTTGTTTGTCTTGCTAGTCTGAGTTTTCTTCTTCAGATCCTCAGACTCACTGCGGTTCTATAGCGGCTCAGGTCGGTGGTTACATAACTTTGGAGACCGGACTTGAACACCTCCGACGACGATTCATGATACTCCAAGGACGACGGCGGATAAGCCTCTTCTGCATCTAACGTCTCCTAGGGTTTCATGTTTAGAAGGTTTGGGCCTAAATTAGACTTGGGCTATAATCCTTATTGGGCCATTACGGATAGTTTACGGCGACTATTTCTTTATATAGATTTATTTTAAGGGTAGGAATTAATTTTAGATTAGGATAAGGTAAATATTGAAAAATCTATTTTATCTATTTTAAAAAAATACGATAGTTGGATATCCACGCGTGTAATCATCCTGTTAATGAGTAACTTTAAAACTTTACTTTATATAATACGATTCTCTTTTAGATTAGGAATGAGATCTTATTCGTGGTTCATATTTACTATGTTAGGATTTGATTCTTTCATATAATAAGATTTCTTCTCATGTTAGAATTTGATTTTTTCATGTAATAGGATTTCAAATATATATAAATATTTTGTGATGTAGTTACGATTATATTCTCTTTTTATTTTTAATTTTTTAAATAAATCTAGGAAAATTTTAGATCGTTGGATCTGACACGTGGAAGAATCCAGTTAATTACTAACTTTGAGAAACCCTTCTTTATATAATAAGATTTTAAATGTTTACCTTTTTGCTTGTTTGCCTTAGTTGCGTTGGATGTCAACGAATGAAAAAGATTAAGTTGGAGAAAGCTAGAAAAGTTGAAGAAAGATGAAAAAAATTGTCTGTGTTTATGTATATATAGAGGTTAATATTCACAATTCTCTTCTAGATTAAGAATGAGATCTTATTCGCGGTTCATATTTACTATTCTTTTTATGTTAGGATTCGATTTCTTCATATAATAGGATTCTTTTTCNTTTTTATGTTAGGATTCGATTTCTTCATATAATAGGATTCTTTTTCATGTTAGGATTCGATTTCTTCATATAATAGGATTTCAAATATATATAAATATTTTGTGATGTAGTTACGATTATTTTCTCTTTTTATTTTTAATTGTTTTAAATAAATCTAGGAAAATTTTGGATCGTTGGATCTAACATGTGGAAGAATCCTGTTAATTACTAACTTTAAGAAACCCTTCTTTATATAATAAGATTGTTTTAAATAAATCCAGGAAAATTTTGGATTGTTCGATCTAACATGTGGAAGAATCCTATTAATTACTAACTTTGAGAAACCTTTCTTTTTTTTTTGGTTGGCAAAAGGGGAGAAGGCCCTCCCCTAAGGCATTATTATATAATTAAAAGAATCAAATACAAACTAGTCTAGGCACCCCACTCCCGAGTCTATCATCATCCAAAAGAGGAGTTAGATGATCTGGTGGAGTACACAAAGAATGAAAACCTAAATGTAAATCAAAAGCATGGTTAGCTAATCCGTCCGCAAGATGATTAGCCTCCCTAAAAAAGTGTGAAAAATGGACAATCCAGTTCTTTGAAATAAAGCCATGGCACAGACGCACCAGGAATGATAGAGGATGAGCTTCACTATTACTTGTTGTTAAAAACTCCACCATTATCCTTGAATCTATCTCCACTTTTAATCTTGAGACACCCATCTCCCAAGCATTGTATAAGCCATAATATACTCCCCAGAGTTCGGCTAAGGGAGCTGTGCAGATACCAATGTTCACGGCGAAACCTCGACACCAAGCACCATCATGATCACGAATACCACCACCCGATGTGGCTAATCTCGGAGCTCCATTTGTGTTAAGTTTCATCCAAGTTTCAGCAGGTTTCTTCCACAAGATTACCCTACTCGTCCGCGATCCTTGCGCTCTCCCTTCACGAGAGAGGTTCTGCACCTTCCGCACCTCATGAGCCATATCTTTAATAAACTTAGTGTGATCCCTACACCTCCAACTCGAGTTAAAGACGTTACCACAACGCCATTTTCAGCTCCACCAACAAGCTATAGCGAAAATAATAGACCATGGACAATCATGAACCAAAGAAGAATCTCGCAAAATTCGTATAGATCCATTCTAGAAGAGTTTGCGAGAAGAAAGTGACTTGAGATCGACATGGAACAAGGCGACGCCATATACCCTCCATTGCCAGACAATCTCTTAAAACATGAAGAAGAGATTTCTCACCACCTTTGCAAACTGAACAAATGGAAGAAGCACACAAATGTCGTCTAAATCTCTCTGAGTCTGTCATGACCACTTGATGACTCCCAAGCCATAAGAATACTCGTATACGTTCTAGCACATAAACCTTCCAGAGTACATCAAAGTATTTTCTCATATTCGGTTCAGGTGGTGAGTCTTTAATCAACTCAAAATAAGCACTCTGCACTGTAAATCGCCCATTACAAGTACCTCCCCAGGAAATTTGATCCTTGGCTTCAGTAATAACATCAACAACCATTGAACGTAAATGTAAAACAGTAGCAGAAGAAACATATGGTTCAATTAGAGAGAGATTCCATCCCGAACCATGATTCCACAAGTCTCGCACCTTCAGCGTTAAAGCATCAACCAGAATAGGTCTCGTCACGATATCAATCAGTCTAGCTTCACCGAGCCACTTATCCGTCCAGAAAAAAGCATCCCTACCATTACCAATGACCCAGGTAAGTCCAGGAAGCACAACATCTAATAGTCCAGAGCATATACCTTTCCAAATTGGCGACCAAGAACCACGAGATTGTAACCAGGAAGTATCATGAGAGTCCTTAACTCGATACTTAGCATGAAACAACAAAGACCACAGGGAGGACTTATCATTTAGCAAGCGCCAACCCACTTTCAAAATTAAAGCTTATTCATGAGGGAAGACCGCCGGATACCAAGCCCTCCTTCCCTTTTAGACCGATAGACTTTGTTCCAAGCCAAAAGATGTTGTTTTCATCTTTCCCCTGTACTTCCCCAAATAAAGTTGTGTGATATTCTATCCAATTCAGAGTGAGTCAAAGACGTCAAAAGAATCGAACTCATTGAGTGGATCGGAATCGATTGTAAGACTGACTTTGTTAAGGTGATCCGTCCAGCCATACTAAGACACCGATTTTTCCATCCTAACAACTTAGAGGAAACACTTGAAACAACTGATCCAAAAGTCTCACGATTTATACGCTTGTGGGGAACCGAGATACCTAAGTATTTACCAATATCCCTTGTAATCTGGATACCACTAGCCGAACTAATTCTTTGCTCGAAATCACGAGGAACATTTCTGGAGAAGAAGATTTTTGACTTGTCCAAGCTTAGTTTCTGACCCGAGGAAGCACAAAAACGCTCAAGGATCTGTCTAATCACTCTTATTTGCGCCATTGAAGCTTCAGCGAATAGAATTAAGTCGTCAGCGAAGCATAAGTGAGACAATTTTGGTCCACGATGCGAAAGAGATATAGGTTTCCATTACCGAGCACTTATTGAGTCATCAATCAAGTGACAAAGCCGTTCATGGCATCACACAAAGAGGTAGGGATAAAACGAGTCGCCTTGCCGAAGCCCACGTTCATGTGAGAATGCTTGAGACTTTTCACCATTTACCAACAACCTCATAGACGGACCCGCCACTGTTTGCGATATCCAGTCTACCCATTTATCAGGGAGAGAAGCTGCATGTAGAGTATCCTCCAAAAAGTCTCAGTGAATGCGATCATATGCTTTCTGTAAATCCAACTTAAGCAGCATCCACCCACATTTCCCTTGCTTCCGTCTCATAGAATGCACCGCTTCCTGGACTATCAAGGTATTGTCGGTACTTAATCTTCCTGGCATAAAACTTGACTGCGCCGGTCCAATCAACTTGGAAATAACAGGTTTCAAACGTCGAACCATAGTTTTAGTAATGATCTTGAACAATACATTACATAAACTTATGGGACGGAACTGAGTAATCTTCTCTGGATGACCTATCTTAGGAATCAACACCACTAAAACATAATGCTCCGAATCGACATTTCAATCTCGAAAGGAGTAAATGGCTATTCCAGTTCAATAAGCTCCACATGAGACAATTTCGCAAACCCACTCGAAGGTAATGGAAGCGTAACCGAAGGGACATCCGATAAAGAGTAAAGCCGGCGATAGTAAGTAACAGCCAAGGCCTCAAGCTCATGTGGTTCCGAAATCCACCTATCATCCTCATCTTTGAGCTTCTCAATTCGGTTTCGTTTACGACAAATGACCGTACTGGTGTGAAAGAAAGAGGTATTTCTATCCCCATCAGCAATGTATTTCTCTCAAGATTTTTGAAACCATAAAGTTTCCTCCTCGCTAAGAGTATCATCGAGTGATTTCCAAAGCTCCTCTTCCTTAAGTAAGGCGTCTGTAGGATTGAGTTCAAGTTGGTCTTGAATTCTCTTAATATTCTCAAGAAGACCTCCTTATTCCATCGCCTAAGAACTCTTTGGAGATTAAATAAGGCTTGTTGGGTTGGTAAGTCCACTTGCCAAGAGTTTTTCAGCAATTCTTTGAACTCCCCATGTTGTAACCAAGCGGCCTCAAATCTAAACGGTCTACGGCTCGGATCACAAACTCGGTGAGGGGCGAGTTGGAGGAAAAGCGACCGATGGTTAGATGAGAGGGTTGGTAAATGGTCAACTATAGCATCCTGCCATTTAAGACGTGCATGACCATTGCAAAAGAGACGATCCAACCGTTTTGAAATGGAGCCACTTGCAGCCTTGCCCTTTCTCCAAGCAAAGCGGGAACCCTTGAAACCAATGTTAATAAGCGAATTTTAATTAATCCATCTGCTAAAATCCAGCGAGTCTGAAGACAAGCGTCCACTTCCTCTGCTTCTCTCATCTAAACGTAATATTGTATTAAAATCTCCTCCAACAATAAGGGGATCATTAACCATTCCAATAATCTCTGTCAACATATCCCAGACCCCTGCTCTCCTGCTTACAGATGGAGCAGGGTAAACCGCGACGATATGCACCATCTCAGCGTTTAAGCTAACACTTGCGTGAATATATTGATCCGATGAGTGGAGAATCGTGACAGACCCAATGCTACTGCACCATAGTAACCAAAGGCCTCCACTCTGACCCACAACATCCACTTGAAACGAGTTGTCAAAACCTAGACCTCGGCAAATCCGACTTGCAGCTTCCCCACCTGCATGAGTCTCAAATATTGCCAAAATCTCTGTACGAAACTTCTTTAAAAGATATCTAACTGACCGCCTGAAAGTGGGTTAATTAGCCTCCCGGCAATTTCAAAAAATGCAATTTATCACTAGACGATTACCGGGGCACAATATTAAGCGTTCCCCATACTCGTGCCCTATCGCTAGACCTTCGTTCTTTAGTCTCCACCGTGTTATCACACAAAACTTTAAGTGCCAACACATGTGCATTATCAACAGCCATATCCGAATAAGACACACTCGAGGGGCTAGACACATCGCTAGATACATTGGCAAGAGTCCCACCCGCAACCGTTTTCTCAACCTGGAGACGCTTTCCCGAAGTGGAACGCTGTACTTCTTCCGTAACTGGACCAAAGATAAGGCCACCGGTTGGCCGGTTAGCATTAGATTTCAAGCGAACACTAGGATTCTTTTTCGGACGGCTCAAAGACGAGCCATTAGCATTCTTCTCCTTCATCACACTCGAGAAGACTACAAGCTTATTAGATTTCTTCTGACTAGTATCCATTGTCTTAGCAGGATTTGTTACTTGATCTCTAGGGTAAACGTTCTCTTTGTTTCCACTCGAAGCATGCAGTGTCTTTCCCGTATCACCAGCCTCTAGAGAGTCAAATCTGTTTGATGTCCGCACATTATCAGAAATCTGACGCAATGGGATCTCCGAGAGATGTTTTCGGTGAACAATTGTTGGTACTTTCATCACTGCCACCATTTCGGCCTTACTATTCTCTACTCGTCGACTACCACGTTTAACCAGAGTGAAGCCATCAGCATCTTGGACAGGTGACACTATTCTCTGTGCACTATGTTCAGAGACCATTGCAACCGGAGCGGGAGTTGAGGTTACCGGGACATTTGGTTTCCTAGGGCACGAAGCGACGGCATGCCAAAAAGGCCACACAAGGAGCAAAAAGCGGTAAGACCCTCATACTCCACAAAGAATCTCTCATCATTCACCATAACAGATCCTTTTAAAGGTTTGTTGAGTTTAACTTCAACACATATCCGAGCATAACGAGCCCTTTCAAACGCCAACGTGGTGAGATCAACCCTAATTGGCTTCCCCACTCCTCGAGCAATATTTAAGAGAATCGCCTTATGATATGCCCGGACAGAAACATCCAAAACCCTAATCCATACCCGTGTTCGACTAATATCATCACATCTAGGGTTAAAATTAGGTGCCCATTCCTACACCATAAGATAACTTCCAAAAGCTCGATATGGTCCTCCAGTCAGCGCGGGCAAGTACTCATCCTCAGATTCAAACCTAACCATGAAGAATTGCCGAGGGAGATCTACCACATACATAGCCCCCTTAGGTTTCCATAGCTCATAAAGTTTCTGTTGCATCACCGGTAGGGAAACAGTCCTATCCAAGACCTTAACCACCATGCATCGATCCCATAGACCATACATAGCTGAAACAACCTCGGGTGCAAACGTAATAAATGCTTCTCCATCTTCCCCATTCGGGTATTGTAACGTCACACGATCATTCACAAAAGCATCCTCCATCACACTTTTAGGTGTTCTCATCCCTCCAAAACCTGTTCCACAGAAACGCGAAGCCCACGTTCTCTCCTTATCCGGCGGTTTCCCTGGAGGATCGCCGCGCGCCACCATATCTACCATGGCCGTATCAACCGCATAATTGGAAACCTTAAAATCGCCTTCCGTCGCACTCATCTTTTTTTAATCACAAACTAAAGTTTTACAAGTTTTGAGAAACCCTTCTTTATATAATAAGATAGTTGGTTTCTTTTTCTTTTTTTGGTCAAGAAAAATAGTTGTTTTCTTGACAACTAATACAAAGTAATTTGTGGTCTTTTGCCAAAAACAATAAAACATTAAGGAAACAATAAAGTAAACTAATACAAGCCTATTATTCATCAAATATAACTAATTTCGTATCTAAATTTGTTGGTGGGTTAACACAGTGGTGGATATGAGGGTGATTGGAGCGGATCTGAATTTCTGGATAAGATCTTTGCGGAGTGACGATGGTAGCAGACAGATCTAGGGTTCACTAACGGGCTTCCTACGGCGGCAGTGATGATCCCTTGTAAAATCTGGGATAGGTACGTTTAACCTATGTAAATTGAATAGACCGTGGAACCCTCTACCGAACTATAATACTCGAAATTCACATAGTCTCAGGCTTCTAACTTGTGGGAGGCAGGAAGCCTTCGACAACAGCTAAGATTTTGGATGAGGTATTCCCTCATAGTTGTTAGTTCAAGCTAAGATGCGTAGAATGTTGGCTCTGGTTCCAGTTTGATAGGCATGGTCAACTTTAAAATCATAACCTTAATTATTTTTACCCAAAAATTTGATAACTAATGAGCCTAAACAGAAACACCAAAATAGGTCCAAAAGATCTTTTAATGGCTTAAAATAAACAATAAAAAGAAGGCCCATCAGAGAAGCCAGGAAAGCGTGGTTCATGGATCAAACATGGTGCCACACTGAACCAAAATCCCTCCTAGTCTGAAAGACTCAACCCCAAGTCCGAGCTGGTTTGGTCCGGCTCATTTGCTTCTCAATATATTCCTTGGTTTTGTTGTTTTTCCTTCGCGCAAGGACTGGTATCACAATGCGATATATATATATATATATATATATATAAATATAAAGACAATTGTGCACAAATTTTTGACTAAATGAATGAGGTAGTTCATAATTCAAATCCTAAAATTTATCATGTTAATGTGATTGTCTAGAGTTGAACTCTAATAAATAAACAGATATTTAACCATTTGATCACATTTTGAAAACAATCCTCTTACTTTTTGTTTGTACTGGATATAGCACAGGGATTGATTAAGATATAAGTTACAAGATTATGTTTATTAAGTAGCAAAATGAGCGGTTACAAAAGTGACGAGGTGGTCCTTGTCAGTTTGACAAAAGACTAAGTTATTATTTCTGCCTAGGACAAAGTTCTAAGCTAGAGATAAGAAAAAAGATGGCTTCTAGTTTCGGGTCTCTTGTCTTAAATAGACTTCCTGGCTAGGGTTTTCCCCCTCCATGTACTTCAGGTGAGGTCATAATGTACGGGGATGGCTTGCCGCAGAGCCGACAGTTCGTCTCAGCTTTCTCCGTATTTTGCAAGCATCAGACTACTTTTTCAGGATGATGTCTTGGCGTGCCAACTGTTCCGCGTCATATTTTACTAGGCCTTGACGAGGCCCATCTACCAAATGTGTTCCTTAGATAGTCTTCTTTGTTGACGTGGGCCGAGAGACAATAGATCCTTAGTGGCATGGGACTTATGTCCACAAAGTCACCGGGCTTATCAGGGAAGCTATTCAGGTGCGCGGGGGTCCATTGTCCCGCAGATCTAACATTTGTCCGTTGTTTTTTTATCAAAAAGGCTGAAAAAAATACTGCAGGTGTAGTGTGATAGTTCGGACGTTGTACAGTTCTGGAAAATTTGACAAGTGAATCAACTGCTCTGCACATCGGTTGTCGTGCCTTGGATTTATAAATATAATCTCTCACATCTTTTGCAAGCACTTTTGGAGACAAGGTACTTTCTTTTTCTTTCTTCTTCCTTTTCCATTTTTTTGCTCTCCCTTTTTTTCTACCCTCTCTGCCTAGGAGAATTCGGCCTTGGGGTTGGAGTGATTTGTCGTGGGTCGAGCGATTTCTCGAAGGGAGTTGGGCTTAGGATCAGGCGGCTCTTTGGTGAGGGGTTAGGATTTTTTGCCGTCGGTTTTGACAAGGGGGATTTGGTCGGATTTTGGAGACGAAAAGGATTAGAGATTTCGGCCGTGGGGATTTTAGGTTTTCGGCCATGGAGGATACTGGGGACTTTGGCCATAGGGATATAGGTTTTTGGCCGTGGGGGGAATTGAAGACTTTGGCCTTGGTGTGAGGTGTCGTGGAGGCTTGGATCCGGGCGAGCTCGTGTTGAGTTTGAGGGTTGTCGGGGGTATAGTCAGGGAGAAAACTCGCCGAGGAGGGAGGGTTGCCAAGGGAGATCGTCGGTGGAGGTTTGACCGAGGAAGATCTGCGGTGGAGTTTTGCCGAGGAGTTTTTGGTCGAGCATCTGTATTGGGTTGGACAAGGAAGGGTTTGCTGAGGAGAAGTATTTGGTGTCGAGAGGAATTACCGAGGAGAATTGGCCGAGGACTTGAGGAATTTTCACCGAGGGGCCGAGGAGGGTTTGCCGAAGGGAGTTGTGGAGCTCGGCTAAGGGGTTGTTACCGAGGAGGCCTTTAGCCGTGTGGAATCTAGGCCGAGGAGAGGTGTTCACCGACGAAGAATCTTGGTCGTGGAAGTTTTTTACCGAGGAGACCGAAGATGTTTGTACCGCGTCGCGCCATGTCGAGAAGAATCACTTCGTGCTTAGGAGTCGGGTCAGGTAGCACTAAGGAGAAAAAGGGGCGAGGAGGGGTATTTGGTTATGTATGGCCGAGAGGCTCCGTCGTGATGGTTTATTGGCGCGGAAATACAATGTGTATTTGGTGTCGAGTGCGTATTTTATGGGGAATTCTTCAGAGAGTGACTCGTCGTTGTCGGAAGATAGCCCTTTGGCGTGCGTGACCGAAGACGGAGTAGACGAGTTGGATTTGTTTTCGGCTGCAAGGTCTTTGCCCGCGGTGGCGTGTGATGTTTGAGGAGAGTCTTTTGCAGTCCCGGGCATAGTTGGTGATGAGGGCGAACAGGACATGCCTCAAGTTGAGGACAATGAGCCGTTGAGGGACATTGGTCCCGAGATTAAGATTAGTGAGGACGATTATTCGGAGGCGGACTCTGGCTCTGATGACGAGATATGTCCTAGGCCAGAGGACTATCGGAAGGTGTTTAAGTGGTTGAAGTTTCTGAAGGTTCTGCCTTCAAGGTGTACGAAGAAGTCTCTACGTGGACTAGTCGAGAAGTGTCAGATTTCAGTGCCGGTGCGCCTTCGGGCGCCTGGGAAAAGGGAGCAACCATGGGACCCGCCTCCGGGTTATGTTTGCTTGTATGAGCACTTTTTCAAGGATTATGGTATGCAGTTTCCTCGTTCTTAGTTGTTTGTTAATTATTGTGCCCGTCGTCATCTCTGCTATACTCAGTTGTCTCCTACTTCGATTAAGAACATTATGGCCCTGCTTGTTCTTGGTACGGAGTGTGGGGTTAATATGACGACGCACTTTTTCGAGGAGGTTACACATTTTTCTGTTAACCCGAAGAATGATGGTACTTGGTATGCAAGAGCGAGGTCAGGGTGCAGTGTTGCGAATCGGTTCCCTACTAAGATCCATGGCTGACGAGATCGTTAATTCTTTGTGCGAATTGACCACACCTCATTTCTGCAGCCTTTACGTTGATCTCGCGTTTGTTGGAACATGACACCCGGTAGGATTCTTGGCATTAGTGTTTTGTGGTTCTCTATTGATTGTTCTTACTTTTTGTTTTTGTTTGCAGCTCGTCATCCTCCACCACTTAAGGATTACCCGGAGGGTTTCTTTGATGACTTCGAGCGTATCAAGCGGCTTAGTGCTTCTTGTTGGCTGGACAAGCATACGGAGAGGTTCAAGCATAATTTACAGCGTGTTAGTGCTGGTAAGTTGTATATATACCTATTCCCCCCGCCCTTTTTTTTTGGTGTTAAGTGGTGAGTTATGTTGTGCCAGCGTCGAGGAGGAGGATGGAGAAACGTATAGGGATGATGGACTACGCCGAGCAGTTTGCGGGGGAGTTGATGATTTTGGATGAGAATGACGCGAAGTCATTTTTGCCCAGGGACTTGGTGGTTGTGGATCAGGATGTGGGGATTACGAGGGCGGATGCCGAGCAGAGGGGGCGTGTCGCCTCGTCTGCGTACATCCCCTCAAGTTGCGAGGGTGGTTCGGCCGCGGCTACTAGGAGGAATTCAAAACGGCCGATGGGTGGAGTAGTTGAGAGTGTTGACGGTGGGTGTCCCAAAGTTCGGAGGAAGGGTCGTAACGGAGGGTTGAGGGACGAGGATCAAGCAACGGGCTCGACTTACGAGTTTAAGTTTAAGTACAGCGCGGATCAACTTGTGGGTTTGGACATGTCAAGTAGTAGTCACTTGGGATATCTGATGAAGGATTCTCCTCGCAGGGCGCTGAGGCCGGAGAAGATGGTCGAGGGCACTTTCTTCTGTGAGACTTTTGCTCTGTTAACCCGGGTATTATTTTCTTATGACGGTGTGGGCATTCTTGGTTTTTAGGTTGATTTGCTTGTTTAAGTTGGACATTTCTCTTGCAGGTGTATTGTAATTTGAACTTGATGAGCGAAAGGTATGAGGAGTGAATTGCCGAGACGGACACTGCTGGGTTGATTCGCGCGGCAGCACAGGAGAAGCAACGGGTTGATGATGCCGAGGCAAAACTTCTTGCTAGCGCTCGACAGTTGGAGGATGAGAGGAGGCGTGGTGCGGAGTACGATGAAGAGGTGAGGAAGTGGACGGAGCGCGTGGAGTTTTTAGAGCTTGAGATAGATGATAATCGTTGCGTGTATTCTGCTAGTTTAGAGCAGGTACTTGTTTTGCAAAGAGGTTTCGCGTCGGCTTGCGAATTCATGGTATTGGGCTTTCTAACTGTCATTTTTCTGGAGCAGGTGGACGAGGCTGTTGGTCAAATTCATAGGAGGGTCACCGCGGAGAGGGCTTTGTACACAGAAGAGAGGGTGTTGTATCAGGCCAAGCTACAGCGCCTTGGAGAGTATTTTCACGCTGTTCAAGAGGTAGATGCATTGCGCCTCATGGAGTGCCAGACGTCCGGGACTCTTACCTGGGTGGAGGTGATGCGAGATAGATTATGAGTGGTTATTCCAGAGCGGGTTATAGCGAAACTGCACAAGGATAATGCGGAGTATGGGGGTCATGTAGCTGCGGTTTGTGTCCCAACCCCAATACTCCATTTTATTATTCTAATTCTATTGGAAAAAAATTTACTTGAAGGTAACAAAAGAAGTAAAAAAAAAAAAAAAAACTTCATGTAAAAAGAACATTCTTACTCTTCGATATAAAAATCAAAAATACTTTTCTAGGGTTTAGGAAAAGAAAAATCTCTTTCAACTTCTCCGACAGTTCTGGGTTTCTCCGACGTTCTCTTGGCGTTCTCCGATGGTTCTCTTGACGCCAGCCTCTAGTTCTCATTTTTTTCTCCAACGTTATCTTGGCGTTCTCCGGTTCTCATTTCTTTCTTTAATCTAAAATCTTTGTCGCTGTGTTGATTCCTAAATGGCTTGCTTTGTTTGTATAAAATGGCCAGTTTTAGGCAAAGTCCTCATCTTATCATCAATTGGTATGAGTTGATGATGCAGCGAGATATTTGGATATCTTTATTGTTTTGATAATTGCCATTTATTTGTATTTTCTATATTTTGATAATTTATATTTTATTTAAATTAGAATTAGGGTTTTTAGGTTTGTTTAGATTTTCTTATAAATAGCCTATTTATGTTTAGGGTTTTATTCAGTTATTGATTTGATTAAAGTAATAGAATGAGATTTCTAAAAGAGCTTTTGTTAAAGCGAGAGGAGGACTCTCAAACCCTAGTTTCCGGGTATTCTCAGAATCAACGGATCTAGTCCTATCCCTAATAGTTTCCCCTACTTCAGTTGGTATCAGAGCAGCCGAAGTGGTCTTTCTCATGCGGCCGCGGAACAACCTGCAACGCCAACTTAACAAGCAAATCGTTGCTTTACGAGAAGTGTTGTTCGATTTCCAACAAAATCTATGTGATGATATTGAACAAGTCATCCAATCAATGCTTCGATCGATGTTTCAAACGCAACGCAAACCACTAGTTTTGTCCCACCGTAATGATCTGCTCTTCAGCGAAGAAGTTGAAGAAGATGACGATCTTGGTAGCGAGATCTACGGAGCTCCAATTTTTTATGTCTACGATGATGTAGTCCGATTTTCGGTAACTCCGATGACGAATATCCGATTGCTGCGACGTACGAAGAACTAAAATAAATTCATGGCGATCCGGTTTATGATGTTTATGATAAAGACGTCAAAACTGTAGAGTTGGCGCATGAAGTATTCGATTTGGATTATTATGGTGACAAAGACGACACTAAAATCAAATATTTTTTCTATAGTGATAAAACTTTTGAAACGTGGAAAAGGTCACCAATTTCTCTAAATATTAAGTTTTGTAATGCACTGTCAAAAGCATTATGTGGAGGATGGGAACCCAAAGTTTCAGTGACGTCTACTACAAGTTATCCATGTCTTCAAAGACGTCAATGTTTCACATCTTATGGATGTGATAATAATAAAGGCAGCACATGCAACAACTTCAATCGTACAATGAAGTTTGATGTTCGAGATCGTCAATGGGCAATCTTTATCGTTTCAGCTTCGGAGGTGTTTAAGGTTCAAGATTCGAGGGCGAATCTTCTATTACCCCCGGAGACTGATGCAGCTAGTTTATTTGTATTTTGATAATTGCCATTTATTTGTATTTTCTTTATTTTGATAATTAATATTTAATTTAAATTAGAATTAGGGTTTTTAGGTTTGTTTAGATTTTCTTATAAATAGCCTACTTATGTTTAGGGTTTTATTCAGTTATTGATTTGATTAAAATAATAGAAAGAGATTTCTAAAAGAGCTTTTGTTAAACCCTGAGAAGATGACTCTCAAACCCTAATTTCCAGGTATTCTCAGAATCATCAGATCTCAAACCCTAGTTTCCGGGTATTCTCAGAATCAACGAATCTAGTCCTATCCCTAATAGTTTCCGCTACGTCAGTTGAAGAATGAGATGGTGGGAAAAGTCCTTGAAACCCAACATAACAGAGATTCCCTCTGCAAATCATCTTGTTGAATCTTTGTTATTTGTTGGAGATAGATTCGTTGTTGTTGATTTTTATTCTCCTGGTTGTGGTGGCTGCAAATCTCTTCACCCAAAGGTATGAATAGTTACCTAGAGTTTCAATTTATTTTCAGTAAAATTGAGGTTGTGTTCTAATAAGTTTGTGGGATTTACTTACAGATATGTCAATTGGCTGAATCGAACCCAGAAGTGATGTTTCTCAAAGTGAATCAAGAAGAGCATAGAAAAATGTGTCATGGTCTTAATGTTCATGTTCTTCCTTTCTTTAAGTTCTATACAGGAGCTGAGGGTAAATTCTGCAGTTTCAGCTGACGTAACTCTAATAATGGAAAGCATTCCTCATTTTATATCATTGGCAATTTTCACAATGAGCTTAATCTTTTCTCTTTGCTTTGATTGAAATGTGCAGATTACAAAGTTTAAGAAAGCGTTGGCTAAGCACGGGAACGAAAGATGCAGCCTCGGGCCAGCTAAGGGCCTAGACGAGAAGGAACTTGCGGCTTTAGCATCAGTTGGGGAACTGAAAATGAATCTGATTTCCCTGAACCTGCAACAAGCTAGCATCTTCAATTAGAAAACAAAGGACCAACATCAAAAAATTTTGTTATGAAGAGATGATTTTTTCATTAGGTTTCTTATTAATTTGTAGATATTATTATTATTGTGCTTCGTTTGTCATATTGATTTCGTTCTCTTTTAAGTTTCTTTAGTGCTCATTTTAAGATCCGGTCATATTCAGCTTATGGTTTCAAAAATTGTTAAGTAAAGATGAAACAGAAATTATATGCAATTTCTCAGCAAGTGATTTTAGTTTGGTACAAGAATATTTTTTTGGACATCATATGTGCTCTCTGAAAAACTCATTACTAACTCACGAGTTCGTTGTAAAGTACAATAAGTCTTCCAGTACTTCATTCGTAACTAAAGTGAATAAAGAATTAATTTTGAAATAAATCTACAACACTACATACAAAACATTTACATATAAAAATCTGCGATACTAGAATAATAAACCTACCAAGAAAAACTCTTCTATACTAAGTATAAAATCTACAAGAACAAATTTACCAATTTTGAAACAAATCTTCAACATATGGAAACAAATCTGCTAATTCAAAATAAATCTACGACTAACATATAAATCTACAACACTACAAAATAGATCTGCAAAAATAAAACTCTACCAATTCAAAACAAATCGGCAACATTGAACATAAAATCTACAAAATGTAAATAAATCTGCCAACAGAAAACAAATCGGAAACACATAACATAATATCTACATAAACAAATCGACTACACTAGATTAAACAAATCTACTAGATGGTAAATTTATTTGCCAACATAAATATGCAAACACTAAATCTACCAAAACATAATAACTATACATAAAACAAAACATATATGTCCAGAAATATTAAATTTGCCATGTGTTGTAGATTTATTATTCGTAGATTATTTTTCGTCGCTGCAGATTTCACTAATGGCATTTTCATAAATATTTTATTTTTTAGAAAGCAAAAAATGACAAACTAATATTTAAATTCAGCATTATTTAAGTAATTTTGAAATATGAACACCATTTTAATAATTTCACAATTTTTTAGTACTATTCTAGCAAATCACTCATAAAATTTTATATAATTTGTAAGGCTTCGTCGCCTTGAATAGATGTTTATGACAACTTACTGAGCACATTCTTAGGTGTGTCGTGTAGGTGAATACAATTGTTTAACGAACATATATAAGTTTGTTTTATGTTTTATCTTTATTATTCTTGAGGGCTGTATAATAAATTACTATGCATGATCTTGTTTTGCCAGGACTGTTTTGACAAAACTAAAGATCATAAAACAAGACCGTTTTTACCGACTAGTTGAATAAATATTTTGGATCTTAAGTTTTGTTAAAAGAAAATAAAAGTTAAAAAAAACAATAGTATGGTGTGAGAAAAAAAATTTGTAATAAGAAGTGTGAGAAGAAAATTTTTTTGTAATATTATATGTGTCTAAGAAAACATTAACTTTTCAAAAAAAAAAAAGCATTTGGTAAAATGATATATTTAAAATAGGACGATAAGCAAATGAGTCTCAATTATACCGTAGCCCCAAAATATATATAACGATGATTCTGCTGACGTATCGGACAGGCAGTTTGTATGAGTTCGAAATCGTTATTTCTTTTTTATCAACAGCAGATTATATTATATCAAAACACAAAGGTAAAGAGTTACATAAAAAAATTATAAGAATTCTCCCTTATACGCTGGGCGAGAGTGTTCGCTTTATGATTAAGAGATCTGGGAATGACAAAAAAAGAGAATGGGGAACACTTCACAGTAAACGGCCAGAGGGTGAAGCTTTACTTGGCTGATGAGATGATTCCCAAGAACACCTTAGCTCTTCTCGATGATTCTTTCCGACCCTGATAAGGGAACAAAGTCGAGCTCAGAGACTTAAAACAAGCGTACTTGGGAGGCAGTCCCATGGTATCCTTGTATATATTGCTTGCTTTTTGTTTCGTTTTTCTTTGTGTCAAGTTGTGATCAGGTTGTACGAGGAAGCACCCACGAGTAACAAGGCCGAGTGGAACATTTCTGGTTAGGAGAAAGTATAACTCACCAGCTCAACTCGCTGCAAGTAGCAAAGTGTGAAATTCAGGACAGCACCATAACTGACTCGCCCATCACACTCGCCTACCTCAGCAAGTGAAGCTGCCCAGGTGTCGGAACTCCTTTCACAATTGCATCTGATATTTTACAGTTGGTCTAGACTTCCCCTTCATGCTTTTACACACATTGGGACTGTGTGGTAAGATTGGGGGAGGCTTCTAGAAGATATTAAATATGTTTTTGTAATTCTTAGTTTGTTTTCCATGTATTGCATACATAGTGTAAAAATCCATTAAGATTTTTCATTTTAGCATATTTCATTTCATAGTATTCCACTTATGGCATAGAAAAACCAAACAAAATTGAAAATTTTTGAAAAAAGCATTTCACAAAAACATGTGTTCATGTAGCTTGCATTCCATTTAAGATATAGTCTAGTTTGCATTGGGAATTAAGACTTTGCTGCCATTGATTTGCGTTTAGATTTTCTAGACTCAGTGCCCTCGTTATTAGTTGTTTGATGCACTCATTCATGCTCTGAAATCGCCATTGTAGATACCTTCATGATAATGCCTCCTTATCAAAAATTCATAAAGGATGCAGTTCGGAAGAAAACCATGGATATTAAAGAAATTGTAGTCCTTACACACGAGATCAGTGCCATCATATAAAGTAAGGTTGTGCCTAAGTAAAAAGCTGATCCCGGAACATTCACGATCCCTTGTGCACTTGGTCCATTATCTTCGGGCAGTTGTGTATGTAATCTTGGAGCTTCGATTAGTCTAATGCTATTGTCAGTAGCAAAGAGGATGGGATTCAAAAACTATAAACCTTGCAAGATCTTATTGGTCCTAGCAGACAGATCGGTAAGGGTCCCTCATGGATACCAGAAGATCTGCCAGTTCAAGTTGGAAATGTCGACATACCAACTGATTTCATTGTCTTAGAGATGGATGAAGAACCAAAGAATCTTTTGCTCTTTGGAAGACCATTCTTAGCTACAGCTGGTGCAGTGATTAATGTTCCAAAGGGAGAAATTGAGTTGAATTTGGGAAAGGATCTTAGAATGACATTTAGCATTGATGATGTTATGAAGAAGCCAGCTATAGAAACTAAGTTTTCTGGATTCAAGAGATCAATGCTTTAGTGGATGAACTGTTGGAAGAGTTAGCAGCTAAGAATCAATTACAAGTAGCTTTGACAAAGCCAGCCAGTGAAGGGTATTTGAGAGTATAAGCTAAATTCTACAGCAAGCTTTTGGATTCTCACACACTAGTGAAGAGTTCAGTTGTGATCCAAGAGTTGGTAGAAGTAAATCAAGAGATCAAGGCATTAATTAAAGGAGTCCCTAGTTCAGAATTCTGAGACTTGGCACTCGCCCCTTCCTACTCGCAGCACCAAGCTCGTTGTGCACTCGGTTGAGTCATCCCTTTCTGATGCTAATAATGACTGGTCCGAACTAAAGGCCCCTAAGGTGGAATTGAAACCACTTCCCGCTGGGCTAAAGTACGCTTACTTGGGTCCTAATGATATTTATCATGTGATTGTAAATGATGCATTGGATGATGAACAGCTTGACATGTTGTTGATTGCACTTAAGCATTTTAGGAAGGTTATAACACTCTTAGTGACATTAGAGGAATCTCGCCCAGCTTCTGTACACATAGGATACATCTTGAGGATGAGTCTCATTCTAGTATAGAGTCCCAAACGAGATTGAATCCAAATCTGAAAGAAGTAGTGAAAAAAAGAGATTCTTAAGCTATTAGATGCTAATGTAATCTACCCCTTCTCCGATAGTAAATGGGTATCTCATGTGCATTGTGTTCCTAAGAAAGGAGGTATAACTATGGCTGGAAATGATAGAGAACAAACTAGTACCAACTAGGACAATAACAGGGCATACGATGTGTATTGATTATAGGAGACTCAACTCTTCGACTAGGAAAGACCACTTCCCTTTACCTTTTATTGATCAGATGGTATAGAGGTTGTCTAACCATCGGTATTACTATTTCCTTGACAGATATAGCAAATTTTTGTAAATCCCTATTCATCTAGACGATTAGGACTACCTTTACTTGCCCATATGGCACTTTTGCTTATAGATGTATGCCTTTTGGACTCTTTAATGCTCCTGCTACTTTTCAGCGTTGTATGATGTCTATCTTTTCAGATCTAAACGAGGAGACAGTTGAGGTATTCATGGATAATTTCTCTGTGTATGGCTCTTCTTTCTCCTCATGTTTGTCGAATTTGTGCAGGGTTCTTAGCAGGTGTGTCGAAACTAATCTAGTGTTGAACTGGGAGAAGTGTCACTTTATGGTTCAAGAGGGGATAGTTTTGGGTCACAAGATTTCAAAGAAGGGGATTGAGACCAACATATTAGTTTCGACACACCTGCTAAGAACCCTGCACAAATTCGCCAAGATTAATGTAATGGTTCAGCTTCAGCCACTGAAAATAGTCAAGGATATCATGAGCTTCTTGTGTCATGCTGGTTTCTATAGGAGGTTTATTAAAGACTTCTCCAAGATACCTAGACCACTCACTTGCCTGCTGTGCAAAGAAGCAGAGTTCTTGTTCGATGCTGAGTGTTTGGAAACTTTCCTAAAGAGAAAAGAAGCATTGGTATCAGCACCTATTGTATAGGCTCCAAATTGGAGCTTACCATTTGAGATCATGTGTGATGCTAGTGATTATGATGTTAGAGTAGTTCTAGGTCAGCGGAAAGATAAGAAGCTGAACGTGATTTACTACGCAAGTCGGACACTAGATGATGCACAGACCAAGTATGCAACAACAGAAAAAGAACTACTAACAGTAGTCTTTGGCTTTGAGAAGTTCAGGTCCTACTTGGTTGGTTCGAAGGTGATTGTCCATACAGATTATGCAGCTCTGAAATACCTCATGAAGAAGAAAGATGCCAAGCCAAGGCTTTTGAGATGGATTATGCTGTTACAAGAATTCGATATGGAAGTTGTTGACAAGCCAAGGGTCGAGAATGGAGTTACAGACCATTTGTCCAGGATTATTGTGAATGACCTGATCCCTATAGATGATTCAATGCCAGAAGAACAACTAATGGTTATCAGAACAGTAAAAAAATACAGGGAACAAGTGAGCTCGTTGTCACCACTCGCCTGCACAGCAACGAGTAGTGGCTCACTCGCTAGCCTATATGTGAGTTGTATTGGCGAACGCAATATTCTGGCTGTCCAAAATTAAACTAAACTCGCTGGTTGTTATTTGCCTTGGTATGCAGACTTAGTGAACTACTTGGTGGTCAATGAGGTGCCCAAAAGTATGGATAAGTATCAAAGAAAGAAGTTCTTCAGTGATGTAAACAATTACTTTTGGGATGAACCTTACCTATATAAGAGAGGATCTGATGGGTTATTTAGGAGATGCATAGCCGAAGATGAAGTTCATGGGGTCTTGGAACATTGTCATGGGTCAGCATATGGGGGTCATTTCGCAACGTTCAAGACGGTTTAGAAGGCTTTACAAGCAGATTTGTGGTGGTCAACGATATTCAAAGATGCTCAAGCTTACATTTCGAATTGTGATCCGTGTCAACGAGCAGGAACATCAGCAGACGAAATGAGATGCCTCAAAATCCGATCTTACACATTGAGATATTTGACTGGTGGGGAATTGATTTCATGGGTCCATTCAACCCACCCCAAGAGGCAATGCTTATATATTGGTGGCTTTTGACTATGTTTCGAAGTGGGTTGAGGTTGTGGCATGTCCTACAAATGACGCCAAGGTGCTAATCAAGCTTTTCAAAACTGTCATTTTCCCAAGATTTGGAGTTTCAAGAGTGGAAATCAGTGATGGAGGTTCTCACTTCATAAGGAAGGCTTTTGAGAGCTTATTAAAGAAGTATGGAGTGAGATACAAGGTTGCAACTCCTTATCATCCCCAAACAAGTGGTCAAGTGGAAGTTTCCAACAAGCAGATTAAAGTCATGCTCATGTGAGTTGTTAATGCATCCAAGAGAGATTGGGCAGAGAGATTTGATAATGCATTATGGGTGTATCGAACAGCTCATAAAACGCCAATAGGAAGGACACCATTTCAACTACTGTATGGAAAGGCATGTCACCTTCCGATTGAGATTGAGTACAGGGCAATATGGGCAACAAAGTTCCTGAACTTTGATTTGAAGACAGCTCAAGAGAGAAGGCTCATTGACTTGCATAAACTTGAAGAGATAAGGCTTGATGCTTATGAGAGCTCTAAGATTTACAAGGAGAGAACTAACGCATGCATGACAAAAAAATAGCATAAAAGAAGATATCAGTTGGTGATCAAGTTCTTCTCTACAATTCAAGGCTCAAGTTGTTTCCAGGAAAGCTCAAGTCTTAGTGGTCCGATCCATTCCGAGTGCAAGAAGTTTTGTCATATGGTGCAATCACTTTGATCAACAAGAATGGAGAACACTTCACAGTAACGGGCAGAGGGTGATGCCTTACTTGGCTGATGAGAACATTCCCGAGAAGACCTTAGCTCTTCTCGATGAGTCTTTCCAACCCTGATAAGGGAGCAAAGTCGAGCTCAAAGACTTAAAATAAGTGCACTTGGGAGGCAGTCCCATGGTATCCTTGTATATATTGCTTGCTTTTTGTTTCGTTTTTCTTTGTGTCAAGTTGTGATCAGGTTGTACGAGGAAGCACCCACGAGTAACAAGGCCGAGTGGAACATTTCTGGTTAGGAGAAAGTATAACTCACCAGCTCAACTCGCTGCAAGTAGCCGAGTGTGAAATTCAGGACAGCACCATAACTGACTCGCCCATCACACTCACCTACCTCAACGAGTGAAGCTGCCCAGGTGCCGGAACTCCTTTCACAATTGCATCTGATATTTTACAGCTGGTCTAGACTTTCCCTTCAAGCTTTTACACACACAGGGATTGTGTGGTTTAAGATTGGGGGAGGCTTCTAGAAGATATTAACTATGCTTTTGTGACTCTTAGTTTGTTTTCCATGCATTGCATACATAGTGTAAAAATCCATTAAGATTTTTCATTTTAGCATATTTCACTTCATAGCATTCCACTTATGGCATAGAAAAACCAAACAAAATTGAAAATTTTTGAAAAAAGCATTTCACAAAAACATGTATTCATGTAGCTTGCATTCCATTTAAGATATAGTCTAGTTTGCATTGGGAATTAAGACTTTGCTGCCATTGATTTGCGTTTAGATTTTCTAGACTCAGTGCCCTCGTTATTAGTTGTTTGATGCATTCATTCATGCTCTGAAAACGAAAAATGATCCATGCTCGGAATTGCTTGATTGCATCTCATATTTTAATTGAAAATGCTGAGAATTGATGCTCACCCTTGCTAAGTGATAACCTAATCTGAATGATAATTATCTAGTATTTGCATCACTTTGAGTTTGTGGATTACTTAGAATATTCGGGCTATATTTTCGTTCATACTGCTTCCTTGTTAGTCCAAGTAGATCCCCACCTTGATGCATCTCGCCTTATTTCAAACCAAGCATTGATTGTGTGTGATTGTGAGTCCTATTTCCAGTCTAGCTTTGTATAAGGTGTTAGGTGAGAGCCAGCAAAACAATGTTTCTATGTAGTTTCTAGTCCACAATTTTTGGACCATACTAGGATTAGGTGGGTGGATTTTATTTCTGTTAGATATGGGATTGCTTGTGGGTAAGCAGGGAATTGATGAAAAGGAACAATGGGAAAAGAAAAAGGTCAAAGTGGAAGAGTCAAGGAGAGTAAGGGGCAAAATGTATAAGCACGTAAACTCTAGTAAAGGTTTTGGGAAACAATTGATAAAGGTTGTAATTAAGAAAAGGGAAAGTAGACTAAAAAGGTCTAGAAGGTCTTGGGAGTTAAGAATAAAAAAACCAAGGAGTTGTAAGTATATAAGTCCCAAAACCGTTAGAAAAAGTATAGAAACCCCTCTCCTTAGACTAGAATTGGACAAATAAGAGTTAATGATTCTTTGGGCAGAAAAGAAGAAAGCCTCATGTGTTCATGGGTAGAATAGGATCATGCTCTGGGTTAGAAATACTAGGTTAAGATCGTTGATGGGTGTATTGGGTAGATAGATTCATGGTTTTGTATACGCCTGTTAGTTCTCAATTTTAGCATTATGCAAAAGCTTAGTCCATTTTATGAGTGATCCCTTGTACATTGACTGACCAGTTACATGAAGAGATCGTTATAATCTCTTAGACCTTACCCTTAGCCAAGCAAATTTTCTAGTGATGTTTAGACTTGATTCATGATTCTGTTTTTAATTGAATGTTAAAAAGGTGAGCATATTTGATTGCATGAGTAGTTGAGACTGGATTTATTCAAGTTTGTGATCATCATGGCTAAAGTTTTTGAGTAAGACTGATTGATTTGCATCTTAGAACTGATTTCGAGGACATTGATTGTAGCACTCTAATAAGCAGATTTGGCTTTGAGTTCCCATCATTGCAACCTCTCTTCTTTACTTATTCGATGCATTTGCTTGAGGGCAAGCAAGAGCTAAGTTTGGGCGAGTTGATATGTCTGCATTTTAGTCCATTTTAGGTTCATAAATCATTTTGTTTTGCATCCATATCCTTTGCATTTTCATCATTGTAGAGTCCTTTAGGTTCGTGTTGCATGTTTTGCACTTGCATTGCATTTGAGTGGTTTCAGGAACATGTTTGGAGCATTTTGGAGTGTTTTTGGACCAAAGACAAGAGGAGACTCGAATTGGAATCAATAGTTGGACTAGAAGGAGCTTGGAATTGAAGAACACAACTCATTCACTCACTCAAACCCCTTGCCAACACTGCGAGTGAAGCTGTGCTTGTGTCCAGAAGTGAAGACTCGCTGGTTGCACTCAATGACTTATGCGAGTGAAGTGAAGATGTGCCTGACTTAACCCAGCTGAACATCACTCACCATGATGCCTCGACTACACCTGCAAGTTGACCTGATCGAGACATCCAAATGCACCACTCACCTACCTCACTCTCTGTCACCTGCGAGTGGCATATTTTGTTGACTTCTATTTTCCGTGTTGACCGCGATAAGTTTAATGCAAGGGGGCTATAAATACCCTTTTAGCCCCCAAAAACATTCATCCACGTTTTTATTTCCAAAAATTAAGATTTAAAGTGTTGTTTCTCTCTTTTGTTCATTGTTTGATGCTTGAATCTTGAATGATTAATTGAGTTTCATTTTTAGTTTATTTAATAAAGTTTGTTTATATTTCTTTGCTCTTTCTAGTTATGCTATTTATTTTAATCTCTAGGTTTGAGTTAATTTTCATGAATATTGAGTAGTCATCTTAAGGGATTGAGGAGATGGGCTAGATCTTGGTAGATCTAGGGATTATATTGCTTATCCAAGCTCATTCATGTTTAGACATCTCCAATCTAGGTGTGCTTAATGCTTATTTCATCCTGGTCATTTGAAATCTGATCTTATGCATTTATGCTCACAAGGTGTTTGTGTTAATGCTTGATAGAACCTATGACTGGGATCTACTTCCTTTGCCAAATAGATTAGCTGTTTGGGAAGTAGGTTAACCTAGATTGATAGTTCTTAATGCCTTATGTACCATAACCACCACGAGAGTGGCTTTGGATGTGGTATAGGAGAAGTTAGTCTTCATGAGAATGAACCTGATTGTTTATGTTATCTTTGGCTTAGAGTTCAGCTCATTAGGTTGTTGGATAAGTGACTAGTTCTTGGATCTACAGAGATTGATGAACCCAGCTCCTCATGACCCCTTTATCATCTCGTTGCTTGTTTACCTTGTTCTTTCATCTTTGATTTCTATTATTGCTCTATTTTTAGCTTATTTCTCTGTTTTCCCATTCACTGCTCTGTTTTAAGTTTATGCTCTGTTTTGCGATATTGATAACTGCTGAAATTAGATTGCACTTGGATTAGATAAGCCTAAGAATACCCTTAGTGCTAGCAACACACTTTTTGGTTCGATACCCTTTGTCCTATAGGGATTTGATAACTTGGTGGCAAAAGCCTGTTATCAACAGAGCAATTGATATTAGTTTCTCTTTCTTTTTAAAATTTAGGGGGGTTTAGTGGATGATGGATTTTAGTGGATTTAGAAATCCTTGTGGATTTCTAAAGCTATAGGATTTTAAAATCAAATAAAGTGGATTTGTAAATCCAATAGACTAGATTTCAATGCTTAAATTACACATGATTTAACTATGGATTTCAAAATCAATGGTTGAATAGCACATGATTTATAAATATATATTTTAAAATCATTAATTAAATAATATATGATTTGTAAATCCATTAAAATCCATAGAAATCCATTAAAATCCACCATCCAATAAATCCCCCTTATATTCTTTAATTGCTAAGAGAATGCAGGTATAGTGGCAGGTGGTAAATTCATTAAAGGTATGCGTACTTGTACATCCAGAGATCAAGTCTCAAATGTAGGAACTTAGCTATTGGGCGGGTCAGTTGTAGTCCAATATTAACCAAAAAAAAAAGTTTTGTTGACCGGATAATTTTGATCTAATGGTTTGAAGCATGCTGTTAGAATTGTCGTAAATAATAATCTTTCGTATTTTATCATCCATTGAAAATTCTACGCACATACATGTAACCCAAAATTAATTATATGATGGCTAATATTCAACCAATCACAAGATCGTATGGACCAAAAATCTGGAATATGAGAGTTATAATAAGAAATAAGTTTTTGTTTTTTCCTTATGTATAAATATGCGCAGGTAGATTATTATAAAACGATGTAATCTTTTGATAAAATGTAAATATATCATTTGATTTTAAACAGATATATGTGAATATTACACTAGTTTTCATTTACATTTTGCATCATTCTTATTCATATAGAACTCATGTGATCTCATTTTAGTTAGTTATTTACATATTTGATGCATTAGAGTCTTAGAATCATATATCTACATATTTTCGTTTTTTTTGAGTCTTTTTAGGTGGATTATAATCAATTCGTGGAGATGTGGAAGCTATCGAACCAATTGTAGAAGCAAAGAATCATCAAGGAGTGAAGAGAAGGGTTCCAAAAAATATTTTCGAACATATGCATGAAATATATGGCCGTGAAAACGGGACAAAAGGAAGACGTTGGAGAAGCTTGGAGATTTTTGGCCTATGCTCGAAATTTAGGGTCAAAATTATGGACCAGAAGATTCATCGTTCAAAATCTCTGGCCTATGCTCAATTTAGGCTCGAAACTATGGACCATAAGTTTCATCAATCAAAATTTCTGGCATATGCTCGAAAATTATGCCTGAAAAAATGGACCAAAATACTCATCACTCAAAATCTTGGGCCTATGCTCAAAAATTATGTTTTTATTTGGTCCGACCTGGTTCTGTTTTTAAACTTTTACCCTAATATTTAGAACATATCATATTTTCTAAGCTTTTTTTATAGAGAGTTTTGAGGGAGAATACTAGAGGCCCTTGTTGGATGATGATCTTTGGATCATTCTATTCTATACATTTATCCTTTCCTCTTATCTCTTTCATTATGTTTGTCTTTTCTCATTTTGTTTTGTGTTTTTTTGTTGCTATGAGTGAGTAGTCTTTAAATAGGTTGATAGTTAGGTAGATCTTGGGTTAGATGATTGGTTTTTGATACTTGGGTTGTTAGATTCCTTCATATTAAATGTTCCTAATGTTAGATATATCTTGGTTATTTAAATCTAAATGTTATGATATTTTCCGTCTGGAAGGTGTTTTTGAAAATTCCCAAGAGACCTATCTATGAGCTTAGCTTCCCTAGCCATTGGAAGATGAAGTTAGGATGTTTAGTGGACTTAGTGAGCTTGTTTGTAATGCTTATTAATCCTTGAATTTGCAAATGGAAGTTTAGATATATTCATTGATTGATGAAGGGATTCAATAACATGGAAGTCGGTTGGTCTAATTGAGTGTTTGATGTCCTAGGTGAACTTTTTTGTTATCTTAAGCATCTCTAGTTGATTGTATTTCCTAATTGATCATTTACCTAATCAAATACTCATTGCTTTTATTGATTATCTAAGTTTGATCTTTGTAGTTTCTCTTTTGTATAAGTTGGATTTGTTTTTGAGTTTGTTGTTTGGTTTGATTTGCTTTTGTTTTGGTATTAGTAGTCTCTTATTTCAAATCATAATTGATTGCTTTAGCTTGAGTTTTAATCTAATGGTCTTAATGTGAAATTAGTTTTAGGTTCCTTGTGGATTCGACCCTCAAGCGTTCATAATGACAACTGTTTGCACTTGTTGAATTAATTGAGTGTTAGAAAAAAACATACATCATAAACCACAGTACAAAAAAAAGTTAAAAACAAAGAGAACAAAAAAAACATTCAATCCATTGAAACTGAAATTCGGATATGACAAAGTGATAATACTAGAGCAGCATTCTAAAGTGGACAACTTAGGGAAGATGCAAACTAAAGGCAACTGACGATAATTGAACAAAGGTTTAGTGAAAGGAAGTCGTTTACCGATAATCCCAAGAATTCGAGCCGTCAACGGTATAATGAACAAAGGAGCCCTACATTGAGTCTATTTGCGGCAGTGAAAGAGACTCCATCATCAATCTATGAGTCTTCCTAGGACTAAACTATACTAATAAAAGCAAACATATATATATATATGGCGCAGTCTTCATCCAGCAAACTCAAAACTCCCTGGTTGACACATCCTGGGTCTTGAAAATTCGTAAATTTACTGACCGTTTAACATCTGCATGATCTTATTAGTTTCTCCTAATACCCAGTACAAACCAAAGCAAACAACAATGAAAGAGTTCGAAAATAGAACACCACAACCACCACTACTAAGCTACCATTAAATCTACCATAGTAGATGGGCAAGATGGAAGAAAATAAATGCAACTTATAGCATGATTCGAAGAAGTTTCATGACACACACTTTTTAATATCAATTAATCAACCAGTGCAATACGTCAATGTAATACTTAAGGATCGAATCCACAAGGAACCGTGAACTAACACAATAAGACCATTAGAATCAAATATAAGCTAAAGCAATCAATAGAGATTTCAATTCTAAAAGACTACTAAACATTTAAACAAGAACAAACTAAAGCAAGCAAAGATCAAACCAAACTACTAACTCAAATTCAAATCAAACTTAAACAAAAGAGAAACTACAAAGATCACATTTAGATAATCAATAAAAGCAATGGCTCTTTGGTTAGGCATTTGATCAAAGGGAGAAATAGTCAACTAATTATGCTTAAAATAACAATGAAGCTCAACCTAGGACATGGAACACAACTCTGGACCCACCCACTTCCACGGCATTGACCTCTATATTAATCAACCAATTAAGCTAAACTTCCATTTGCCAATCAATCAATCAATAAGCATTAAACACAAGTCCAGTAAGTCAACTAATCAACCTAATTTCATTTTTCAATGGCTAGGGAAGAAAACTCATAGAAAGGTTAGTGGGGAACTTTTACAAACACCTTCTGAGCGGAAAATATCCTAGCATCTAGATTCAAATGGCCAAGTTAAATCTAGCATTAAGAACACCTAATACAAAGGAATCTAATAACCTAAACATCAAAAGTCAATTATCTAACTCTAGATCTACCTAACCATCAACCCATCTAACAACTACTCACACATAGCAACAAAGAAACCCAAAACAATATAAGAAATGACAAACATAATGGAAGAGATAAGAGGAAATGATAAAGAGATTCAATAGATAGAATAAATGATCAAGAGATCATCATCCAACAAGGGTCTCTAGTATTCTCCCTCGAACTCTCTCTAGAAAAAGCTGATAAAATAGGATATGTTCTAAGAATTAGGGTAAGTCTTTTAAGAATGAATCGGGTCAACCCGAGACAAATCGGGTCGACCCGGGACAAACCGGGTCAGGCCAAATATGAAAATTAGTCTAGCAAAAATTTACAAGCAATGGTTGAGATTATATTTCTTTGTAATTTTCTCGACCATTTTTCACGACCTGATGCCCAAGAATTCGTGCTGAAATTGTTATGGTCCATTTTCTCGATCATATTTCACGATTGGTACTCGAGAATTCTTCCTGGAGGCTTCTTTCCTCTCTTTTATGCTTCCTTGCTTCAAGAGTTTGTTCCTTAACTTTCACATCTCCAAGAGTATGCTCCAATCCACCTAAAAAGACCAAAAAACGAAGAAAAATGTAAATGTATGATCCTAAACTCTAATATGTAACACCCCTGTTTAAGGAAATATAATATGTGGTGGTGCATGCGGAGAGGTTTAAAAGAATTAATTTGGCCACCTATGTCAGCACAGTGCACTTATCTTTTCGGTCATTTGTAGGGTCGGTAAACAAGACTTTAAAGTTTTCCAGACGTAGTATACCGACCGTTCGACCGGTAAGATGGGCCCACGGGCCGTGTGAGGATGTGGGGCCCATTAAAGTGGTGGTCGGGGCATTACACCTGAACTATGCAAAATATTAACTACAATGAGATTAAATGAGTCCTATATGAATGAAAATGATGCAAAATGTCAATGAAAACAGCCTAATATTCACATATATCATTTCACAAACTTGACCAAGGTTCGTGGAAATCAACAACACACATCTGCAACAACATAGCACGATGAACTCTAGAACAAACCCGGGAAAACTGAGCAACACCGGGGTGAGAGCCAAGACAAAATTGACTATCATCCGTTCGTACGGAAGAGAGAAGTCAGATCCGACAATCTGTGCTTTGAATAAGTGCTTTCACAACGTATACAAGAATATGCAGTATAGTTGTATCTTCCGTTAACGAAAAGAGAGAGTAGTCTTGGTAGCTTTGTTTGAAACCAAGTGATTTGACAGCGGTAGAAAAGCTTTTGAAACCAGCATCGTGGCGCCTGTTTGAGACCATAGATGGATTTCTTTAAGCGGCACACACTATTCGGGTTGGACGATTTAAAACCATCATAAGTCATTGGGTAATGTGTAAGGTGTCATTTCATGACGGATGATTTTGCGAATGGAAATTGATCTTCATGGAAAACGACATCACGACTGACAAAAAATTTGTCCCTCCTCAATGTCTAAAAATCGCCATCCCTTCTTACGCGGTGGGTAGCCAACAAAATACATTTACGGTTTCGTGATGCAAATTTGTCCTTGCTAGGCGAGCGATGATGAGCTTAGCAGAGAGAACCAAATGTCCTCAAAGCAGCATAGTTTGGTTTCTTACCGAAGAGAACCTCGTAAGGTGTCTTCCCACCAAGTACACTAGACGGTGTTCGGTTGATGAGATGTGTAGCTGCCAAAATACTTTCTCCCCAGAATTTGATTGGTAAATGACTCTCAAACAGACAAGCATGAGCGACGTTAAGAATATGTATGTGCTTGCGTTCGATGAGTCCATTTTGTTGAGGTGTGTTGACACACGATGTCTGATGTTGAATTCCAGATTGTTTAAAGTAAGATGTTAGACACATGAACTATGTGCCATTGTCACTGCGAAACATCTTTACTGGTTTAATGAATTGTCTTTCCGCCATTGAACAAATATTCTTTATCAACTGTGACACCTCTGATTTTTTGGACATTAAGAACGTCCAAACACAGCGTGAAAATCGTCGACTAATGTTAGAAAATAGACAGATCCGAAAGTTGTTGGTGTCCGATAGGGCCCCCACACATCACCATGAACAAGTTCGAAACAAAATGTAGTTTTATTAAGACTTTTTGGAAAAACTTGGCGTGTTTGTTTAGCACGCAAACAGATTTCACAACGTTTGATCAACTCATAAATACTAGAAGAGTAAACGACACCATAAAAAAAAAGACAAAGCAGATAAAGACGGGTGACCCAAACGGCTATGCCACAAGGCAGCTTCAGAACTTTCCTTAGTAGCCTAGCAAACACGAGCAGCATGTATTCCCGTAAAGTAGTACACTCCATCAGTTCCTCATCCGCCCCAATCAAAGTCCTCGTGCAACAGTCCAGTAAGAAACAGAGGGCATCAGAAAAGATCGCAATACATCCAGTTTGCTTTAGCAACTGTGCAATAGAAATAAGACTGCAATCAAAGTATGGAACAAAGAGAACATCCGGTAATTCATAAGTATCACTAAAACCAACGTTCCACAATGTGTTGCACGTGAACTTGTTCCATCATGAAATATGATAGGTGATAGGATAATGTCCACTGTGTCTTGAAGAATAGACAATCGCCTGTCATATGATGAGATGCCCATGTATCAAGAATAACAATCAGTGGATTTTGTTTTACCAGACAGTTTTTCGGATTGAGTATCTGGACGTTGAGCGTGAAGCAAGGTGATCAACTGAGTAATCTGATCAATGTTCTCTGCAGTGGGGTTTGTGTTACGTGCAGCATTGGCACGACCACATTCACGTCCTCGTCCGTTGCAAGGTTGTAGTCTACCTCCACGTTCTACACTTCTTCCTCATCCAGATCCCCCCCTTCGTTGCGGTATTATCAGCACGATTTGGATTATCATAGAACCAATCCGGATATCCATGAAGTTGAAACATTCAGTAACAAGATGTCCTTGTCGTTTGCAATGAGTGCACTGAAGTAGGGATCGTTCTTGAGCACGAGAACCATAAACTGTAGCGGCTTGGACGGAGAAACCAATAGCTTCAGCATGAGCTGCTTCTTTACCACGTGCATGATGAAGATTTTGTTCTTCTCGAATCACACGAGGGTAAACTTGGTTCAACGACGGAAGAGGATCTTCTCCAGTGATCGTTGAACAGATTTGGTTGAATATTGGCAAGTCAAGGCCGAACATGAATTGGTGCAATATGTCTTTTTCACGCTCTTTGGCTATACCCGCAGCTGCTGCACATACATACTGTTTTGGTCTGATAATTTTGTAATTCTTCCATGATTTGAAAGCTTTCCGAAATAGAGGACAGATTTTCCCTCTTGTCTGCACATTGCTATCTCATCTTTGATTGTCTGTTTTCAAACACCATTCCCCCCACAAGAAAACGAGACTCAAGACTCTTCCACAAGAGTGAAGCATTATCAATAAAGGAGACAGTCGATCGAAACCGAGGCTCAATCGACGTGTGTCTCCATCCAATTATCATCGAATTTACCTTAGAAAGATCCGAATCTGTTGTGGGTTTGGTGATAGTGCTATTAATGAATCCAAGCTTCTGCTTGTCTTGTAACGAGTTACAAAATTTAGTGGCCTATTTTACATAGTTGTCTTCCTTCAATATCACGGAAAAGATCAAAGCTCCAGGGTTATCGGAGGCATTGAGAATGTATGGAGAATGAGTAGTTACGGTCGTAGAATTATTCGTTGACATTGTCGAAGGTGAAAGAGTGGCGGCGACAGTAGCAATATGCGGCGGCGGTGGCTGGTTGTTGTAGATTTAGGTTAGAGGATGTTGTGGCTCTGATAGCATGAAATAATTGAGAAAATGAAGCCTATTCATATTCACAAGTCAAAGTATTTATACAACTTTACATTGCCTATTGTAGAGTAATATAAAGCCCAAAGAATATACATACGAATATTTACATATCTTAATACCTGAGAACATTCACAAGCTCTCCGCCAAACCCTGTAAGAAGGAGACAGTTTTTAATTGAATGATCTTAGTTCTCATCAACACTGTGAAGAGGCCGCTCGGAGAATCTATAAGAGTGTTTTCATATATACCTTATTTAATTGTGTGAAGAACGTGTGTGCAACACCCTTTTTACCCGCTCTTCCTGTCCTCCCGACTCTATGTACATTGTTGAGTTTATGGAATTGTGACTTTATTATTGACATTAGCTGAGCTTATATACTCAATATAGAATCTGTAAAAAAGGAAAGACAAGATACACATATAATTACATAGTCAATCAAGGATATGTATTTGACCATTTGTGAGATTATGTACATCCTATCACATCCCCTCAAGATGGACGGCCAGGAGAGAGTCTGATCTTGACAAGAAGTTGATTGTATTGTGTCTGTGGTAATGGTTTGGTGAGGGCATCTGCTAGCTAGTATGCGGATGTAACATGTGCGACCTGTAGTTGCCCACTTGGTACAAACTGACAAACAAAGTGATAGTCGAGAGCGATGTGTTTTATATGTGAGTGAAACACTGGATTGGCTGCCAAGTAAGTGGCACCAATATTGTCACAATAAATAACAGGTTTCGTCGGACTTTGGATGCCAAGTTCGATCATGAGAGAGGAGATCCAACATAACTCAGCAGTAGTAGACACAAGGGATCGATACTCGGCTTCAGTGGATGAACGAGATACACCTATTTGCTTCTTTGAAGACCACGCAATCGGATGGCTCCCTAGATAAACAATGTATGCACTTTTTGAGGTGTAATCGTCTTTGTTACCACCCCAATCTGCATCGGTGAAAGTGTAAGGTGGCGTCATTGGTGGAGCGGAGGTAGATTCCATGTGATCGAGTGCCATCTAGATAGCATAGAAGACATTAGAGAGCTGCCCAATGATCTGTTTTCGGACGGTGATGAATTGGGATAACTTGTTAACGCAAATGAGATGTTTGGGCTTGTGAGAGAGAGATATTTGAGGCTGCCTATAGAGCACAAAAATCTGTAGCGTCATCTAGTGTGTTGCCGAAGAAGAGTGTGAGACTGGTTGTAGAACACATCAGCGTCGGCGTTGGCTTTGCGTCATCCATGTGTGCCTTGTGAAGAAGATCTGTAATGTAACGACATTGGTTTAGATATAAGCCTTCTTTAGTTCTTGTTACTTCAATGCCAAGAAAGTAAGACAAGTCACCCAAATCTCTTAAAGAAAAACGAGTAAAAAAGGAAGTGATCAACCGGGATATGTGAGAGGAGATGTTGCCGGTTATGACTATGTCGTCTACATAGACGAGCATGTAGAGTATGACATTGTTGTTGTTGTATATGAAAAGAAACAGGTCGGCAACAGAGTTCGTGAATCCAGATTGACGAAGAAAGGTCCATAGCTCCGTGTACCAAGTCCGAGGCGGTTGTTTGAGTCCGTAAACCGCTTTGCGAAGTCTACACACGGCATCTGGATTATGTACATCCTATCATACATAATCCTCTGTTGTTAAAGGGAAACTGTAATTTATCACAACTTCCACGTCAGGGATATCAAGCCCTCTTGCTGCTACATCAGTAGCCGCATGCAATTTATATAAACAGTGTCAGTGCTCTGTTTCAGAACCTGCCAAGGTGTTATTATTAGCCATGAAGTTACCAAATACTAAGGAAATATACCAACAAAGGGCAGGATCCTTCTTTGAACAAGGATAAAGACCTGGTGCGTTCGCTCTGTGCTTTGTTTCCGTGAATAGATACAGCTTTCCAACCTCTATATAGTTATGTAAACATTAGAATCAATGTCGTTCATGAAAGAAACTCATCAAAGATTTTTGCTATTCGGGAAAAAAATCAAATCTTTGCTTTTTGAAAAAGGGTTTGGAGATGCAAATCACACAATGGTGTCAAAATTAATACGTTATTGTTCCTTGAAATACACTGTCAGTCATCATCGTTGAGATTAATAAACCACAAAGTCCCTAATTAGTTTTTGCTATTAGCAATTCTAAACTTGTGTATTACTTTTACCTTATTGTAGTCATCCAACAATCTCAAACATTGTGTATTATAGTAGGATCTACTTTTACATAACTTCCTTTGCAACTTCTCTGAAGCGACTGTAAACAAGAGTTTTAAGAACCCAAAAATTTTGTTGTTTTTAATTAATACTTCAATGTATATACCTCATAGAATTCTTGAGAGATTAGTCCCATTCCATAAGCAAATGGAATATTGAATTCAGGACCGTACTTTAGCATGTGTGACATGGGATTTGTCACATGATCCAAAAAACTTGAAGGCCTACATATCATATTGTTTTTCTTTAAGTTTTACTGTTTTTTCTTTAAATCTGAAAAGTCATTTTAAAAATTTAATACAGTTTTTATTCAAGTCTTAGGAACTTTTTTCCATTTAACAAAGCTTAGAGCACGAAAAATTAAAGGCCCCAACAAATTAAAGGTTTATTTCCAAAATATTATACAATTTTTTTTGAAATCTACAATCCAAATTTTTTTTTCTCATGTTTTATTTTAGTAACACAAAGTCTTATATTTATTTGGAACAGCCCTACTTGAATTTATCATCAATTTCATCATCTGTGGTTGGGTTTCCAAGAGCATAACCCTGGTCGTAAAGAGTATGCTTTCAAACAACATAAATATGCCATCATGAAAATCAATTGAGTGAAGATATAGATGAACCTTAAAATTGATTAGAGGTTTGTTGTCATGTTCATTTCCTGCATAATGGTAAGAATGTAGCGAAGTGAAATCAAATACAGAAAGATGAGAAGATAAATCTTTGGAGGGTTGAATATAATGAAAGATGAGAAAAAGAACCTATTGAGATCTGTTGAACAATGGCTGGAACAATCAAACCAGCATAAGAATCTCCACCGACATAGAAAGGGTTTGAGACAAATTCTGGATGCTCCATTAGCCACTGAACAACAACAGCAACAAAAACATTAGAAAATTTTCTATGTATATACTATACTTAGAATCTTTACTCTAAAATTAGATCAAAAAAAACAAGGACTTTTTGAAGAAACTCATATGTTTGCTTTGCTTCTCCTGTGTCACTAGGCTTATCAGAAAGAGGAGTAGTTGGGTATGAGAAGCCAGTCCCAATTGGTTGATCCAAGAATATCATGCTAGCTTCCTGATAAATCATATCAAAATCAACAAACTCGAAACTGATAAAACATTAAAGAGAAATATGTAAAAACAAGAGTAATGCTATTTAGACTCCTTTGTCCAAGAATATGAAGTTGACATAAGAGAAGGTAAACCTCCATTGTAATCCTCTGTCTACAAAGTAAATGGTCCTAGGAGGATAAAAATTCATTTAGAGAATCAATCAAAAGTGGAATACTTTTGGACTTTGTAACTATACCGATCTAGAAAGCAAGAGCAGAGAAAGCAGTGCAAGCAGGTCCTCCAGATAACCAAATGAAAAGAGGATCTTCTTCAGGATTGTTTTCTGACTTGATGAAGTAGTAGAAAGTTGAACTTTCTCTCCTTCACCAACACCAATGTAGCTTTAAGATAGATACACAAGACTTAAAGTGATTGAGTTAAGTGATCTGATAGTAATCAATATCGGAAAAAACAAAGGGAGAGATAGAGGAAACAGACCCAGTTTCAAGGTGGAAAGGAAGAGGACCTTCAAAACCAGGAATATAGTTGATCACAGAAGCTGAATCAGCACTATGTCGAGTCAAGAGGAGCAGTTGAAGCAGAAGAAGCAACTTCATTATCCAGGTTTTATACATATTTGATTAAGGTAGCTTCTTGGTTCTTCCTCTCCTACTCTATACATAGCATATCTTACTCTTTCTGTTTTTCTTCTTTCTCAGCACCTTAAAAGTTCTTTAGCAGTTGTTGACCACCAAAGGATTTAATGGCATTGATTAGCGGCTACTATGATATAGAAACTTTTGGTCTGCACAATGTAATAATAAATGTTTTGTTTTTAATATTTGAACAATTGGATCCAAGGAGCTTTACTAATAGCCCAAATCCGTCAAACTTTAAAAGCAATACCACACAGATATATACGATTACTTGAAGTCAAATTCTAGTAGAATAGACCGGAAAGACAAATTTAATCACTTGAAAAATATACTTTCGACCAATAATGTTGAGTTTGATTGTTTGTTTTGTAGAGTTTGTTTATTTAATAAATATGTAGTATAAAGTTCTAATTTTTTTATTTATTTGTTTATTCAAACGTCAAACGATGGTTCTATTGTTTTAGCGTTTAAACAAAACTTCACAATTCTAACATTGGTTTTGACATCAAATATCATATTTGATTTAATCTGTAATGCACACAAATATTTAAATTTTTGTTATTTCTCAGGTTTTGTCTCTTGGTCTTTTGTTTTTTGGCTACCTACAACTATAAAAAGGTCCAAATGAAGTACATAAAATAACATTTATTCCATTGTCCCCCGATAAATGACGGGCGGTTGTGTGGAAAATAAAAGTTAGAATATGGAAAGCTTCCAGGAAAATTTGTAACTCACAAAGGATCTCATATTCCTTGAATACTATTCTACTACTTTGTTTATTGGAGTTCATAAAGTAATGTGAGCTAAGTATATAATTTAAGGCCCAATAATAAATCCCTCTTAGACGCCAACATTGGTTTATGTATATTATGAACCAATTATTTTATTTTTTTTGTCAACAACTAACAATTGGATCGACAACGATCCGATCTATAACCTAAGCTCTCCAATTGAAATTGGGCGGGAATCAAACTCCCCACCTGGTGCCTAGCTAAATCAAGGGCAAACCAATTAGGCCACCTGTTTCTTGGCTGAACCAATCAGTTTAATAAATGTAAATTTAAACAGTAAACTAATAGTATAGTATAACCCAAGCTTATAGCAATTTAATCTATATAATAATAACAATCTCAATAAATGTAATATACTGTTGTGTCTTTTCACTGGTGTCTTTCCATAATTTTTTTTTATGGTTATATTTTATACGGTTGTGACTATTCATATGTAAGTTTATATTGTGTTTTTTCATTCATATTTTTTCATTTATAGTTCTTTTTATTTATTGTAACTTTTCATTTAAAATAAATATATTTTTTGCGAATAAATACTCTTATATATAATATAGGGTTATGACTTTTCATGACATCTTTTTTATCACCCTTTTTGAAATCCATTTGTACTCACTCTAGAAATTTGTTTTCATAACTAGTTTTGTTGAATCTAGAATTGTATTATATTTTGAAAAAAAATAGTAATAGAAAAGATAATATTAATAAACAGAAACTTCCACTAAAATATTCAATAATAAAAAACATATTTTCATGTTCAAAAAAAAAAGAAAATCTTTTTTTCATAAATATAAAGTTACAATGAAATAAGACAACTATAGAATCAGTGGTACATTTCGGAATGTAACTTCCAACAATGAATAGTTGTAACTTTTGAAAGTGGCATTTTATAATTTATAATAAATAGTCAATGATCTCACAATTAACAATTGTAAATTATCAAAATGAGTAATAGAAAACTTTTTGAAGATTTACCTACATATAGTTGTTTGTTACAGAACATTCCTATGAAAAGTGTCAACAACATATACTTGTTAGAGTAATTAGGGTATGGGAAACAATAAATCCTAAACGAATTGATGAATTGGTAAGTATAATTTGTCTTTTGTTAGATGAAAATGTATGTTTTTTTTTTTGCTTTTAGATTTTCTATTAAATAAATTTTCTAATCTTATTACAAAATTATAGGATGATACAATTCTTGGAACTATCTATTCTAAATACATTAAACGACTGAAGGATATCATTAAGGAATGAGAAATTTATTAAATAAGTGATTTTGAAGTTTGGAAAGCCTATAAAATTATAGATATCAAATCATCATCTTACATTGCGTTTTAAAAATGAAACAAATATTTCAATTAATCAATAACTTTGGTAAAACTATAAAATTAGAAAATTTCCACTTTTTTAATTCAATATCACAAATACTAAGTTTAATGGTTTGTTTCGTTTACTTTTTAAAATATTTTTTTTAAGTTTTGTAATTTGTTGTAAACATTTTTACATAACTACATTGTATTGTTTTATAATCACAAATCTAATTGGAGTTATATGCGATGGAGGACTTCAAATATAGATACAACATTCATAATTCACATTTAATTATAGATCTAATAATAAAAAGGTATTGTTTAACTTCAAATTTATAGACGTAGAGTTATTTAAAATCGCTAAGAAATTAAAATGTAGTGAAAGCAAAGTTCGAATAACACTATGGGATGAACAAATTGAACAATATAAGGAAATGGTCAAAAGAAAGAATCCTAAAGGTGAAGTTATAATAATAAAAAGTGTTAATCCCAATTTCAAAAAAAAAAAAAAAAAAAAAAAAA